>VDFB02115670.1:340760-409017 GCA_007258455.2 Sequoia sempervirens | reverse complement strand
AAGAAATGGGGTCTCTCGGTGATGTAATTAGCTTGTTTGAAAAATGGGTCCAAGAGATGGGGTCTCCTAGTGATTTATATGACTGAGAGACCCCATTTCTTGGACACCTTTTTTCAAACAGGAAAGTTAGGTTACCAATTTCACCAAATTGCCAAGCTAGTGGGTCCACTAGCTTGCTAATTTGGTGAAATTGGTAATTTAGTGACCTGTTTGAAAAAAATGGGTCCAATAAATGGGGTCTCCTAGTGATTTACATCATCGGGAGACCCCATTTCTTGGACAATTTTTTTCAAACAAGGCAAGTTAGGTTGCCAATTTCACTAAATTGGCAAGCTAGTGGGTCAAGTAACTTGCCAATTTGATGGAATTAGAAATGTAGTGGCCTATTTGAAAAAATGGTTCTAAGAAATGGGGTCTCCCAATGATTTACATCGTTGGAAGACCCCATTTCTCAGACCCATTTTTTCAAACAGGCCAAGTTAGGTTGTCAATTTCACTGAATTGGCAAGCTAGTGGTCCCTCTACCCTCTATCTCTCTCCAACTCACTCCCTATATCTGTGTCTCTCTCTATCTCTCTCAAGTCTCTACCTCCCACTCCCTCTCCCTCTCTTAGGTATCTCTCTCTCACTCAGTCCCTCTATATCTCTCCCTTCTACCCTTAACCATAAACCCTAACCCCTTAACCCTTAAACCCTAAACCATTAAACCCAAAACCCTTAAACCCTCTACTCTTAACCCTCTACCCTTTATCTCTATCAAGTCTCTCCCTCTTATTCCCCCTCCCTCTCTAAATTCCCTCTCTCACTCACTCACTCACTCCTATCCCTACCCACTCTACCTTTAACCCTCTACCCTCTACCCTCTACCCTCTATCTCTCTCCCACTCCCTCCCTCCCTCTCTTTCTATTAAGTCTCTCTCTCCTACCCCATCTCCCTCTCTGAAGTTTCTCACTCACTCACTCCTTCCTTCTATCTCTCTCCCCTCTACCCTCTACCCTTAGCCCTTAAACCATTGAACCCTCTACCCTAGCTTGCCAATTTGGTGAAACTAGGAATGTGGTGGCCAATTTGAAAAGATGGGTCCAAGAAACATGGTCTCCCAATGATTTACATCACCAGGAGGCCCCATTTCTTTGACCCATTTTTTCAAATAGGCAAGTTAGGTTACCAATTTCACCAAAATGCAAAGTTAGTGGGCCCACTAGTTTGCCAATTTGGTGAAATTAGCAATGCAGTGGCCTATTTGAAAAAATGGGTCCAAGAAAAGGGGTCTCTTAAAGATTTACATCACTGGGAGATCCCATTTTTTCAAACAAGGAAACTTAGGTTGCCAATTTTATCAAATTGGAAAGCTAGTGGGCCCACAGACTTGCCAATTAGGTGAAATTGGCAATGTAATGGCCTATTTGAAAAAATGGATCCAGGGAGTGGGGTCTCCCAGTGATGTAAATCACAAGGAGACCCCATTTCTTGGACCCCTTTTCTCACATAGGCCAAGTTAGGTTTCCAATTTCACCAAATTGGCAAGTTAGAGGGTCCTCTACCCTCTACTCTTAACCCTCTACCCTCTATCTCTCTCACACTCACTCTCTCTCTATCTCTATCTCAAGTCTCTACCTCCCACCCCCTCTCCTTCTCTAAAGTATCTCTATCTCTCTCACTCAGTCCCTCTATCTCCCTCCCCTCTACCCTTAACCCTAAACCCTAAACCCTTAACCCTTAAACCCTAAATCCTTAAATCTGAAACCCTTAAACCCTCTACCCTCTACTCTTAACCCTCTACTCTCTATCTCTCTCAAGTCTCTCTCTCCTATCCCCTTTCCCTCTCTCAAGTCTCTCTCTCCCCTCTATCCATAACCTCTACCCTCTACCCTTAACCCTTAAACCCTCTATCATCTATCTCTTTCCCATTCCCTCCCTCTCTCTCTTTCTCTAAAGTCTCTTCCTCCTATCCCCTCTAACTCTATCAAGTCTCTCTCACTCACTCACTCCTTCTATCTCTCTCCCCTCTACCATTAACCATCTACCCTTTACCCTTAACCCTTAAATTCTCTACCCTAACTTGCCAATTTGGTGAAACTGGGAATGTAGTGGCCTATTTGAAAAAATGGGTCCAAGAAATGGGGTCTCTTAGTGATTTACATCATTAGGAGACCCCATTTCTTGGACCCATTTTTTCAAAATAGACAATTTAGGTTTCCAATTTCATGAAACTGGCAAGCTAGTGGGCTCACTGGCTTTCCAATTCAGTGAAAATGGCAATGTAGTTGCCTATTTGAAAAAATGGGTCCATGAAATGGGGTCTTTTAGTGATTTACATCATCGGGATACCTAATTTCACATTTTTTCAAATAGGGAAAGTTAGTTTTCCAATTTCATAGAATTGGCAAGCTAGTGGGCCCATTGGCTTGCCAATTCGGTGAAATTGGCAATGTAGTGGCCTATTTGAAAAAATGGGTCCAATAAATGGGGTCTCACATTACCAGGAGACCCCATTTCTTAGACTCATTTTTTCAAATAGGCCAAGTGATGGAGAGGGAATGAGAGGGAGATAGAGAGAGATTTATAGAGTGAATGAGAGATAGTGGTAGGGATTTATTGAACAAGAGGTATACAGAAAGAGGGAGAGGGTAGATAGAGACAATTAGAGAGGGCAAGAGAGTGGGAGGGAGAGAGAGGTGAGATGTATATATAGAGAGAAAGGGATAGGGTTTGAGGGTATAGGGTTAAGGGATTAGGGTGGGGGACCTACAGGGTTGATGATTTAGGGTATTGGGTTAAGGGTATAGGGTTGAGGGATTATAGTTGAGGGTAGAGGGTAGAGGGTATTGATCCTCTACCCTCAACACAATACCCTATTCCCTCAACCCTAATCCCTCAACACTTAAACCCTTAAACCTAAGAAAACTCTCTACCCTGATCCCTAAACCCTAAGAGGGAGTGGGATAGAGAGGGAGTGATGGAGAGGTAGTGGGAGGGAGATAGAGATAGACAGAGGGAGTGAGAGAGTGGTATGGATTGATTGAAAAATATGTATGTATAAATAGAGAGAGGGTAGATAGAGACAATTAGAGAGGGTAGGAGAGAGGGAGGGAGAGAGAGGTGATATGTATAGATAGAGAGAAAGGGATAGGGGTTGAAGGTATAGGGTTGAGGAATTAGGGTGGAGGACCTATAGGGTTGATGATTTAGGGTATTGGGTTGAGGGTATAGGGTTGGGGGATTAGGGTTAAGGGTAGATGGTAGAACTTTTAAAGGTTTAGGGTTAAAGGATTAAGGGTTGAGTGTTGAGGGTATATGGTTGAAGGATTAGGTAGATGGTATAGAGGTTAAGGGTTAAGGTTTTAATGGTTGATGGTTGAAGGATTAAGTGTTGAGGGTTGAGAATTGAGGGTTGAGGGTTTAATGTATAGGGTAGAGGGTTTAAGGGTTTAAGGGTTGATGGTTGAGGTTTTAAGGTTAAAGGTAGTGGGTTGAGAGTATAGGGTTTGAGGGTAAAGGGTTGAGTGATTAGGGTGGAGGACCTATAGGGTTAATGATTTAGGGTATTGTGTTGAGGTTATAGAGTTGAGGGATTAAGGTTGATGGAAGAGCGTATTGGGTTTGTACCCTCAATCCTAATCCCTCAAACCTTCAACCCTTATACCTAAGAAAACTCCCTACCCTAATCCTTAAAACCTAGGAGGGATTGGGAGAGAGGCAGTGATGGAGAGGCAGTGGGAGGGAGATAGAGAGAGGTAGATAGAGGGAGTGAGAGAGAGTGGTAGGGATTGATTGAGCAAGAGGAATGTAGAAAGAGGGAGAGGGTAGGAGAGAGGGAGGGAGTGAGAGGTGAGATTTATATATAGAGAGAAAGGGATAGGGGCTGAGGGTATAGCGTTGAGGGATTAGGGTGGAGGACCTATAGGGTTGATGATTTAGGGTATAGGGTTGAGTGATTAGGGTTCAAGGTAGAAGGTAGAAGGTTTAAGGGTTTAGGGTTAAAGGGCTTAGGGTTGAGGGTTTAAGGTTGAGGGTAAATGGTTTCAGGTATATAGGTTTGAGGTTATATGGTTGACGTTTTAGGTTTATGGTCCAATGTATAGGGTAGAGGGTATAGAAGTTAAGGGATTGAGGGTTGTGGGTTGAGAATTGAGGGTTGAGGGTTTAATGTATAGGGTATAGGGTAGAGGGTTTAAGGGTTTAAGGGTTGAGGTTTTAAGGTTGAGGGTAGAGGGTTTAAGGGTTTAAGGGTTGAGGTTTTAAGGTTGAGGGTAGAGGATTAAGGGTATATGGTTGAGGGATTAGGGTTCAAGGTCCAATGTATAGGGTAGAGGATATAGGGGTTGAGGGATTAGGGTTTAAGGGTTGAGGGTTGAAGAATTAAGAGTTGAGGGACTAAGGGTTTACGGTCGATGGTTTAGGGATGAGGGTAGAGGGTTTAGGGTTGAAGGTAGAGGGTTTAGGTTTTATGGTTGAAAAATTAGGGTTGAGGTTCCAATGTATAGGGTAGAGGGTATAGGGGTTGAAGGTTAAGGTTTTAAGGGTTGAGGGTTGATGGATTAAGGGATGAGTGTTAAGAATTCGTGGTTGATGGTTTAATATGTAGGGTAGTGGGTTTAAGTGTTTATGGTTTAAGGGTTGAGGGTTTAAGGTTGATGGTAGTGGGTTGACGGTATAGGGTTGAGGGTACATTGTATAGGGTTAAGGGTTGAAAATTAAACCATAAACCCTACACCCTCAACCTTCATCCCTATACCCTATACCCTAAACCCTAAAAATTATTGTTGAACCCTTAATCCTATAATTAAATGCCAATCCCTACATTAAAACTTGTACCCTAAACCTTAAACCCTAAAATCTCAACCCTAAACCAATACCCACAACCCTATACCCAATATCCTAAACCCTAATCCCTATACCCTATACACTTAACCCTACACCCCCATCCTTTAAAACTATACCTCAACCGTCAACCCTATATCTTAAACCCTAAACCCTAAAACTTCAACCCTCATCCCTATACCCTATATCCTCAACCTTGTAACCTAAGCCTTGAACATCATCTATCAGCCATATACTTAAACCCTAAACCCTAAACCTCAATTCTAAACCCAATACGCTCAACCCTATACCCAATATTCTAAACCTTAATCCTTATACCCTATACACTTAGCCCAATACCCTCAACCTTGAACACTATCCCTCAACCCTCAACCCTATACCTTAAACCCTAAACCCTACACCCTAAACCCTCATCTCTATACCCTACACACTCAACCTTATACCCTAAACCTTAAACATTATCCCTCAACCCTATAATATAACAAAAAACACTACACTCTCAAGCCCTAACCCTACACCCTAAACCCTAATCCCTATACACTATACACTTAACCTCATTCCCTCAAACCAATACATTATACCTCAACCTTCAACCCTCAAACTTATACATAAATCCTAAACCCTTAACCATCAACCCTAAACCTAATATCCTCAACCAAATACCCTCAACTATATGCCCAATATCCTAAACCATAATCCATATACCCTATACACTTAGCCTTATACCCTCAAACATAAATATTGTCCCTCAACCCTCAACCCTATACCTTAAACCCTAAACTCTAAACCCTCATCCCTCATCCCTATACCCTATACCCTCAACTTATACCTAATATCCTCAACCCTAATCCCTATTTACTATACACTAAACCCTATAAACTTAAACCTATACCTTAAACACTAAACCTTACACCCTCAGCCTCATAGGGGTTATAGAGAAGGGGAGGGAGATTGGGGATAGAAAGAGAGATTGGGATGGAAAGAAGAGATAAAGATAAGTAGAGAGGGAAGGAGAGGTAGAGAGACATGAGAGAGATAAAGAGTAGATAAAGGAAGGAAAAATGGAGAGAGAGGTATGGAGAGAGAGGGAGGTGAGAGAGAGATGAGAGAGACTATTAAAGAGAGTGTGGTAGGGAGTGATAGAGGGATATGAAGGTAGAGAGGTATAGGTGAGATAGAGAGAAGTAGAGAGAGATAGAGATAGAGGGAAGGAGGGAGGGTGGGTGAGAGAGGCTAGGAAGGGAGAGATAAAGAGGGATAGGTGAGATACAAATAATTAGAGAGAGAATGGTGACATATAGAGAAGGAGAGAGTTACAAAGAGGGAAAGAGAGAATGGTGAGATAGAGAGGAGAGAGTGAGAGGGAAACAGGGTGAGGGAAGAGTGATAGAGAGTGAGAGAGAGAGAGGTAGAGGGAGGGAGAGGAGAGATAGAGAGTAAATCAGGGAAAAGGTAGGGAGAGAGACATCTAAGGAGACATCTAGTGAGAGAGAGAGCTAGGGGAGATACATATAATTAGAGAAAGGAGAGGTAGAGAGAGAATAAGGCAGGGAGAGAAGAGAGATAAAGAGGTGTAGAGAGAGTAGTAGGGAGTGATGGATGGAGAGGTAGGTAGAGAAGGATTAGGGAGATAGATAGTAGAGAGGGAAGGAGAGGGAGATGTAGGGTGCTTCCACAATAGTGGTTTGCATTTTCTGGGAGATGGTGAATTTTGCTAAAATCACATATTTTTAGAAAATATAATGATTTAAGCCCTGAAATGTTTCATTTAAAAGATTACAATTAAAGAGTATTTTATCAAACCACCTTATACCAAGCCACTTGGATATAACCTTGCTAGTTTTAAACCATACCTATAATAGACTCTCCTTTACACCTATCAAAATGCTGATAAAAAACCACTTTTGATTTATCTTTTAGGGGATAAAATGAATTCATTTATTTTATTTTTTTTGTAAGTGTTTACTCTTTATTATAAGCTTCCAAGAAAGTATAATTTTAATTAAATTAAATTTGATTATTATATTTTTTTTATTTCTTGTGAATGTAGGTTTTTCACTGAAAATCAAACTCTCTATTCTGCACATGTGTAAAAATAGTATATTATTAAAAAAAAAATGTAAAATATGATTGCAACATATATTGAAGTCCTTGATCCAACAAAAAAATAAAAATTGAATTTTTATACATATAAAAAAATTTATGCATTACACAGTCCGCCTATGTCTGAATTGTAATTGGTTTGACTTTGAAACCTAATTATGGAAAAAAATATTCAATAAAACACTATGAAACTAGTTGGAAGCACTAGATATCATAGTTAAAAATCTATATTTTAAAAAAATAGAATTTTATCCTTCATGGAAAAAATGTTATGTGTTATATGGTGAGCATCACTCAAAAAAGGTTGTTTATTGAAGAAAACTAGTTTTGTCAAAGGAGATGGATATAGAAGTGCAATTTGATTACAAAATTTTTGAAAAAATTATATTTAGAATATAAAGATAAAATGTCACAAATAACTAGTTTGTATCATCTTCAAATTCCTCATAGTTTAGCCGCAATAGATGCCTGAAAGTGAAGATTTAGTTAGAAAAAATTATTTTAGTGTTTAGTTTGGACAAAAATTGTAAACCAGTATTGTGCTAGGATCACCCTGTATGGAGGGAGAGAGAGGTAAGTGAGATAGAAAGCAATAGACAAAGTGTGGTAGGGATTAATGGAGGGATATATAGGTAGAGAAGAATAGGTGAGATAGAGAGTAGTAGAGAGAGATACAGATAGAGGGAAGGAGGGAAGGAAGGGAAAGGTAAAGTGGGATAGGTGAGATAAAGATACATAGAGAGAGAATGGTGACATATAGATAAGTAGAGAGTTACATAGAGGGAAAGAGAGAATGGTGAGATAGAGAGGGTAGAGTGAGAGATAAAGAGGGTGAGGGAGGTGAGACAGAGAGCAAGAGAGAGAGAGGTAGATGGATGGAGAGGAGAGATATAGAGTAGATAGGGGAAAAGGTTTGGAGGGAGACATATAGATAGAGAGAGGGCTAGGGGAGATAAAGATAATTAGAGAGGGAAGGAGAGGTAGAGAGAGAAAATTAGAGAGGGAATGAGGGAGGGATGGAGAGAAGTGAGATAGAGAGGTGTAGAGAGAATATTAGTGAGTGATGAATGGAGAGGTATGGATGGAGAGAGTGGGATGTGAGATAGAGAGTAAAAGAGAGTGGTAGGTTGTGATGGATGGAGAGCTAGGTAGAGAGGGAGAGGGGAGATATAGATAATTAGAGAGGGAGGGATATAGGGAGGGAGATGTAGTGAGGGAGAGAGAGGTGAGATAGAGAGAAATAGAGAGTGGTGGAAGGAGAGCTAGGTAGAGAGATAGAGAGAGGAGATAAAGATAAGTAGAGAGGGAAGGAGAGTTAGAGAGAGAGGAGAGATAGAAAGAAATAGAGAGGGAGTGAGGGAGGGACGGAGAGGTAGGGAGGGAGAGAAAGGTGAGATAGAGAGGTGTAGAGAGATATTGGTAAGGTTTGATGGGTGCAGAGGTAGGTAGAGAGAGGGATTGGGAGATAGAGAGTAGATACGAAAGAAGAGAGGGAGAGAGAAGTATGGAGGGAGAGAGAGGGTAGTGAGAGAGAGGTGAGGTAGAGAGGAAAGAGTGAAAGAGAAAGAGGATGAGGGAGGAGTTAGAGAGAGTGAGAGAGAGAGAGAGAGAGATAGAGGGAGAGAGAGGAGAGATAAAGAGTAGATAGGGGAAAAGGTGGGGAGGGAGACATCTAGTGTGTGTGTGTGTGTGTGTGAGAGAGAGAGAGAGAGAGATGGAGATAGTGAGAGAGAGGTCTAGAGAGTAAGGGATAAAAATGAGTGAGATAGAGAGAGAAATAAAATAACTTTCTAATTACTAAAATTTGACCTCTCGATTACTAAAATTTGACTAAGTCTAAAATTTGTGAGATCTTCCAAAAAACTAGAATTTGCATTATAAATCCTAGAGATATAAAACCACTCTCAAACATCCTAAAACTATATACATGAAATATACCTTAAAGTATAAGAAAGTAAATGTCCATATGTAAATGTAAACTTATACTTAAATATTTATTTCATGTATATAGTTTCCCTAAAAGGTAACGAGAAAAAAGAAAAAAAGAGAAGAATAATAAATTCGATGTAGATCAAAACATAAGTGTGTTATAATGCACTCGCATTTTGTTAGTGCATTCACAAAACAAAAAAGCCATGGAAAAACTAATATATAACACACGCACATTAAATCTTTCTTTGGAAATCCCCAAGCCTTGGTATTGGTATTTTCCTTGGAATACCAACCCATAGGCTTGGAGGGAATTCCCAATGACCAGAGATGTGTTATTGCAAATTCTACAATACTTGACATAATTGGGTTCATGCTCACCATCATGATTGCACATGGTTTAATGTCGAACAAATCGAACACCTCAGTAATGTTAGGTTCTCTCTTAGCTATCCAATGATGTAATTTCTTTCACTTTCTGACAATGTTAAGGCTTTCATCCATAATTTTTTTTTCTCTTTTTGGCAAAAAGAAATGTTTGGTTTTTCTTCGCTATAAATTAACCATTCATCGAAATTTAAAATAAATTACATTTTTAGAAAATAGACTCCGTACTACAATTTTTTATTTTTTAAATTCAAATAGTTTCCAAAATTTGTAGGGGTAGCAAGGCCAAAATTCTATTTTTTAGGAAGTGTTCACTTAGAAAATTACTAAAATATTAAATATTCATTAAAAAATTACTAGAGAAATCATGCATCAACTACATACTGTTAGCTAACTTCTTGCCATATCGATTTTGAAAATACTAAAAAAAATTCACCATGCTAGGGATGTATAAGAGTTGTTATGTTATGTTTTTCTTACATAAACAAAACCACTTTTTGTATGTCCCTCTTTTGAACCCATTAATATCAACCATTTTTAAAATAAATTAGTAGTTTAGAAAGTAGACTCGAAGACCTTTGGTCCTTGTTTTAGTTCCATCTCAAAATTTTGAATGTAACTATCCTCAATTTCACATCCAAGGTCATTATTTCCTGATTTCAAAAAAAAAAAGTGGTCACTTAAGCCCCCTTCTTGGGAACCATCTTTGTCCACTTACCTAGGAAAGGACCATGGAAAATCTTATGGACTCTCATCATATATCACACAATAACAAAGTTTGTGGGAAAATGGGTATTCTCAAACAAGATATCTAATATTGTAGTCTTTTTTTTCCTATGACAACTTTACAAAAATAGGCATGCCGATAAAGAATTGGCATCATGGTATTTGAAGATGGCTAGAGAAACATGGACATATGGAATATATGGAAGACTGTAATAGGCTAATCACGATATTTTCACTGGATTAGTTGAATAGAGCAACATACACCATTGTCATGTGCTTCTAGGGATAAACAATATGATGTAATCAACAAATTGTTTGTCCTTTTAGAATGACATGACAATAGTCTGTGGTTGCCTTCGACAAACACATAAACCACAATCTACAATGACTATAAAAGGGGAAATATTAAATGGCTTTTTTCTTGTGGGAAAAAAATCATACATTTGAGTTCAACAACAAAAGCACTAAACTCACACTCATTCTCCTCCCTACCATATTGGAATCATGAAGCCTCATGGGCTCTAGGAAAACCCCCAAGCAAGAAAGGCAGGTAGGGTCTATGGAAGATCTCATGGAATCTTATCATATATCACACAATTAAAAAGTTTGGGAGGAACGGGTGTTTTCAAACAAGAAGTTGCATTGCATGGCTAAGATGTATATGTGGTAATGTGTTTGCAAAACATGGGGACATATAACAACCAATAACCAAAAGGGAAAGAAAAGTAGCCATGTATAAAATGAAAACCATGCCAACCATGACATTGTAAATAGTTTACTAGAATGGAGAAACATATACCATTTCCATATTCTTTTGGTGATAAACAATGTGATAAAATTAATAAATTGTTTGTCCTCTTAGAAGAAAATGACAATGATGTGTGGTTTCCCTCCATAATCACATAAACCACATTATTTAATGGCTATAAAAGGAGAAATATTAAATGGGATTTTTTTTCCTAGGAAAGCAACCATACACTTGACTTCAAAAAATATATTGTAGTCTACCCATTGCATTGTTGCATGTGTGTACAATTATCTTTTTAGCTTATGCAAAAGATTATTTGCATAGAGTTTTTTATGAAGATGAAAATTTTCCATAAAGTTATTAAAAAAATTATACTATGCAAGTTTAAATGTATCAATATAGAAATACAATTGCAATCTAAGGAAGCATATAATAAAAATGCTCATCGAATTGACAAGATAGCTATTACATAGATTGCCAACTGTTACATAAAGAACAATTTTCTTTTGGGAACTAGGAAAAAGAGTATCATAAAAAATATTGACACAACACAAGAAATATATGCAATAGCTGGCTTGTCAATTCAAAATTCAAGATACATTATTTGGAACTAAATATTATAGAGAAAATAGAGAAATTGTAAAATAACTATTAGAAAAACACTTAAGAATAAGATGTAAATAATAGATGATAAAGAACCCACATTAAACATATTGATACAAGAAAACCAGTCTATGTAAGAGTTGGCTTGTCAATTCAAAATCCTTCATGTGGGAAGATACTTACCATTCTACTTCTATGTATCAAGGCAACCAACTCCACCATGAACAACCTAGATAAGAAACAACCTCCAACACTTGCATAAACAATGTCGGGTAGTTTGTTCAAGGGAGCTTCAAATAGATGAGGTAGAAAACAATATCGCAAAACATATTGATACAAGATTCAAGCTACGTTCTTCAGTAGTAGATATTAAAGAAAGATAGAGAAATTGTATAAGAGGTGTAAGAGTAACACTTATTTGCCATTAAATATTATAGAAAAAAGGGAAATTGTATTGAATTCCCTGAAACATAGATAGATACACACACACACAAACACACACACACACATATATATGTGTGTGTGTGTGTTTGTATACATACATACATACATACATATATATATATATGTATGTTGTATGTATGTATGTATGTATGTATGTATGTATTGAATTCCACATTGTATTTTTAAAAATATACATATAGGCATATATATATATATATCCATATATATAGATGAAGGCCATTGTGGCTCGTTTAACAATGCAGTAGCAATTTATATATACATATGTATATCTAAACAAATGCGTAGACTATCTTTATTCCTATTTATGTAGACTTTGATTTTAAAAGAGTTAAAAATAGAATATATAAGTATTATTTAGCTTGTGAGAAAATCGCTACAATACAACCATAGCATTCAATGATATAGCATTGAGATGTTGTTAATAACAGAGAATTTAATGGTGGAGTATATGTAACATGTTCATAAAACCACAATGGCTCCTTCAACAATGCAACTAAATCAATATATTTTCTTGCACATTTCAGAGAATACTTTCCTACACTGTAATATTGAATATTGCATTTACTTCCTCTATCGCCATTGGACAACAATGCCAGGATGCATTAGCCCTCACCCAAGCAAACAAATACCATTCTTCTTTCATGTATGGCGGCAACCAACTCCACCACCACCAACCTACAAAATTAGCAAACCCCATGCCACCATTTAAAACCATGGGAAACTCACCAGCAGCTAGGGAATTTCCAATGCTGAGAAAATTTTATTCATAGGTGAGTTGACAAATATCCTGGTGAAAATTTCAAACAAATAGCCTATCGGATAATGAGAAAATTCTATTCATGGCTTGGCTAACAAAAAACCTAGCAAAAATATGAAACAAATATCCAATATAGGTAAATGCGAGATGTTACATAGATTGGTTGTCTTGTATCAATATGTTTCATAATATTCTCTTGTTCTCATTTGTTTTATGGTCCCTATAACAAGTTATTCATTGTTGTAGTTTAGCTCTTGTATTCTTCATATCTTAACCTAGGCCAATGTTTTTGTACATTGGATTAAGGACTGTGTCATCGTGTATTATTTTACTTGGCATGATATTTTAGGAGTATCTTATTCTATTGTCCTTGCAACAAGAATTGTTTAACTTTGAAAATTCTAAAATTTTATAGATTGGTGTAAACTACAAATGTAACATTAACTTGTACCTTTGGATTGGTTTCAATTTCTTTTGGCTTATGTATGTTTTTCAACCTCTGGTTATTGTTCCTTGTTATCTCTGTGCATCTTTGGTGCTATGCACATTTTGTACAACAGAAGCTCTTTATAACAAACTATTCATAGCTATAATTTATGCCTTGTATCCTCCATATATTAAAGTTCTATTTAAAATGGATTTTTCATCATCTCTAATTTGAGAAATTATAAGAGTTGTTATAAAAACACTTAAGAATCATAGGTAAATGAGAGATGATAAAAAACCCACATTAAATATAACTTCAAGAGATGCAGGAAAGCATACACAGACCAAAAAAATTGAAAGCAAGCCAATGGTTTCCATTCATCTATCATTTACATTTGATTGTTAAATGTTATCTGAATATCTCTTGCAACTGTTACATAGATTGCCTGTCTTGTATCAATATGCTTCATGATATTCTTTTTTCCTCATCTCTTTGAAGCTCCTTATAACAAATTATTAATTCTCGTCATTTTTTTCTGGGTTCCAAGAAAATATATTGATAAGTTGCATTGTCGAAAGAGACATTATGGTGTTGATTTGATACAGGCAATTGCAAAAATCATTGCCTTTGGCTCCGTTCTATAGCAAATTTGAGGGTTTAAAAACTGTTGTGCTCTAGAATTTGTAAATCTTTTTACATGGGTATTTTTCAGAAATGATTTGAGTATAATATTTAATTCCAAGTAATGTAGCTCAAATTTTGAATCAAGGTTGTGGCATTACGTTAAATTTGCATAGATTATTGCATCATATAATTTTTGTCATATCTTAAAGAAAATAGGAATTTCCATAAAGAACTAGGTTTAAATAATTGATTTGGCAAGCTAAAAAGATAGTGGTATAAGAATGAAGAAACACAGTAAAAAAAATACAATATGTTGTTTATTTGTATTAGTCAATATATGATGGATCAAGACAAAACCACAAAATCCATGCTCATTGTCCTCCTTGCCATATTGGCATCATGAAGCCTCATAGGCTCTAGCTAAGCCCCTGAGCAAGAAAAGTATGAAAGACTCATCATAAATTTAACAGAGTCATACCATATATCAAACAATGGTGAAGTAGGGAAAATTCAGGTTTTTTCATATATGATTTCTTATATTATAGTTTTATTTGGTGTAACAACTTTAAGAAGATGGCATATTCATAAAGAGTTGTTTTAAAAAAAAAAATCCATAAGATGAAAAGATAACTATAGAAACAGGGAGAGATGTAATGTGTACAATAGACATTGTTTATTGTAGTCAAGTGCATGTAAAAATCCATTCATCCATGTATATATATAGCAACAAATATATGATGATGAAAGGTAAAAGCACACAATGGAGAAGTTGCAAAATAGTTTCATGTTCTAATATATGATTTCCTTTTTCTAGTGATTTTTTTTGTTGTAATAACTTTAAAAAAGAGAGAATGCTTATAAAGAATTGGGCAAGATGGAACTTGTTTGTAATGTCAACAAATATAGGAAAAGAAGAATATATGGGATATCTTGTTTCAAAGTAGAATGAATTCCATGGATGAAATACCCAAATATCATTAAAAGAATGAAATCAAAGAAATATCAAAGGTTTAGCTTCAAAGCATAGAATGCATAGAAATAACTTTATAGACATACCTGATTTATATATGAACTTGAGCCTATCTAGCCATGCAGTAAGAAAAGGGTTGAATGCATAGCTTAGTACAATATAAATCTACAAAAAAAACCTTGTTTATGGTTACAACTATGGTCATCTTTTAGGTACCAATTGTCCCACAAATGGGCTTCATATCTCCTTCTCCATCTATGCTTTCATTCAGGCCAAGATGATATTACTGCAAAGAAACATTTTATTTGAATCTATCAAAATATATGTCTTTGGTTAGATGTGTATGGAATGGAAAAAAGGCATTACAGAAGAACTTACAACAACAATAGGAGGGGAAATGTTGTAGATTAAAGAGCACCACACTTGTTAAACCCTCCAATCTGCTATCTAACAGAGGTGGATGGTAGGATTTCACCATTATGTTCCCATTGATCAACGCAACCAACTCTACCACTGGCAACCCACATGGTTGACAAACTCCAATTCCGTCGTGAACAACCCTGGGTAATGTGTCACATATTGCATGGAGTGTTATCATATATTAGACAAAAATTCAATGTAGACAAGACTATATAATTCTGAATGTAATATGCAGGAAGAGTGAAACAATGAAATTCTCAAAAGAGTAGGTTGTGAGGATATGGGTACAATTCAACCATAGTATTCAACAACATTTGATTTAGATATTGTTAATAAGAAAGCATTTAATAGTGCAACATGTGGAACATGTTCACAAGAGAGCTGTAAAATTGTTTGTAGTTAGCTAGTACAATGTATTTATCATAGGTGAATACATTAAAAAATACCCAAAATAGTGGATATAACTATTTAAAGTAATGACTTACTATATCCTCATATCTTTTGTGGTGTGTTGGTCAGATCCAAAAATATTGAAAAAGAATAGAAATAGGATATAGAAATAGCATTCTACAACATTGAAATCAGATGTTGTTAATAAGAAAGCATTTAACAGTGTAGTATGTGGAACATGTTCATAGAAAATCTATAAAATTGTCTATACTCTACCACTACAATCTGTTTATGATAACTGAAAACATTGGAAAGTACCAAAAATAGTGCATAGAACTATTTCAAATGATGAGTTGTCATATCTACACATCTTTGGCATTATGTTGATTAGACCTAAAAATACCTAAAACAACCCAATAGAATTCAACTATAGTATTCAACAATTTTGCATTTAAATGTTAATAACAAAGCATTTTATAATGCAGTATGTGCAACATGTTCATAAAAAACTTGGAAAAATGTTTGGCCTGTGCCAGTACAATGTGCCTATCGAAAAATGATGCATTGGAAAATACCTATAACAATGCATAAAACTATGGTAAGACCTTTGAAGCATATGATTACAATTTAAGGAAACCATTGAATAGTGTCCTTCCTATTATGCTGGTAATTACAATGAAATAGTGAATGTATTATTTTATGTTTGCAATGGTTAGATCCCTAGTATGGTTTTTTTTTTTCCTTTGGAAATAATATTGCTATTAAATGATTATGAATGGAACAAGTGAATTTACAATAGGCATACAAGAACTAAAAATCCCAACATATATCAAGAATCAAGAATGATAGTGACAATGTAAACTAGAAACAATGTGGGGACCATATTAAGATGAAAAGCACAAGAGCTTAATGAATGTGCAAATATATATATATATATATATATATATATATATATATATATATATATATATTATTGGTAATTATAGTTGTGCTGCTAATATGTGGTTGTCATTGATGTCAAAACTATTAGAATTAAGATGTTAAAGGCTGCATATGTTGAGGATATTGAGAGAATTGTAAAAGAAAAGGTTACAGACAATCTGTGGATCAGTCAAGGTCATGAAGTTTTTTTTTTGTACATGGAAGTTAAGTTGTTGTGGAATAAATGGTTTGATTTTGAGAGTTTCTAGATCATCCACTAGAAGCTTTAGAGGTCCACATGATTATTTGACAATGTTATAGAAATGTGTGTTCTAATAGTGTTTTTGTGGTCTCTTTCAATGTTCCTGATTATAGTTCGTATGATTCTAGTGATTTTACTAGCTACAAATGTCTCTCTATTGTTTATTGGTGTTCATGGATGCTTCTAGTATGGATGCATTCATTGGAGTGATCATGGTCGAATATTTATCTTGTGCGTGTTCATTTTTTTTGTGTTCTTGGCCAACATGATGGTGGTAACATGTTGCGGATTTTTGAGGTTTGAAATTTAAATGTTTCACACACTCGAGGGTATTGTATTTGATCTTATCCTAATCCTAGCCAATGGTGTTTGATCCACATTGAAAATGTATTTATATTATTGAGCTGACATTGCTGATATTGTGAAATATAATTTGTATCCTCTGGTCAACTAAGTTGTTGATGTAAATCCGTATAACGGATATATAAGAAAGGTTGTGTGAGTGAAGAAATGTGCATGCATATGTTTGTTAGTGAGTGTGTGAAAATATTGTTTAAATCATTCAAAGGAAAAGCAGAGTGTGAATAGTAAGAGCAAAGTGTGGAGAGAGTTTTTTCTTTCTATGCTTAATTGGAACTGTAATCTGGCTTTTGCAGAAGCTATTCTATTAGTTCAAATATCTATGGATCTAATCCATTTTCTATTGGATAGTGAGCCCGTTTTGTAATTGAGCAGTGAGCCTAAATGGATGTGCATTCCCCTTTTTATTTTTTATTATACTTCTAACAAGGTGTAATTGTGGACTAACATCCATTTTGGTTTTTCCCCTAACAAGGTTTCCATGTAAAAAATATTGGTGTTCTTTATGTTTCTGGTGTTCCAATTGTTTCTGATTAATTGCTTGTTCATCTGATCAGAGATTAAGTTAAGTGTGAAAAGCTTATTGAAATTTATTTTTTTGTGGACAACTAATTCACCTCCCCTCTTAGTTATCTACCCTTATTTTTCCAACAATTGGTATCAGAGTAGGTTCAAGTCTAAGAGAAGTTTAAAAGCTTGAGGAGATCCTAAATGGAAACATACAAGATGGATAACCCTAGATTTGATGGAACCAATTATTCATTGTGGAAGACAAGAATGGAATATCATTTGAAGTGTATTGGTGAACCCTAGTGGTTGATCATAGAGAATCAGTATGTTATCCCTACGAATGGTCCTTCCACTATTGATAAGAAGAAAGATACTAAGAATAATGTCCAACCTATGGAAGCTATAATGAGTGAGCTCTAATAGACTCAAAGATGAAAAATATGATAGGTTTGAAGACAACTCTTGAGATGTGGTCAAAGTTGGAGACTCTGTGTCAAGCTGATGTACATGTGAATATGGCAAAGCTGTAAAGCTTAAAAGGCAAGTATGAAAACCCAAGGATGAGTGAAGATGAGAATATCTCTTCTTTTATGCAGAAAGTGAATGAACTAGTGATGGGCATCAGATGTGTCAGTGGTGTGCTTGATGAAGATGAAAATGTAGCTAAGTTACTTAGATAATTACCTCCCTCCTACAAATCGAAGGCTCATGCTATTGAAGAAACCAGATATGTGATGAATTTGACAAGAGATACACTGGTTGGTAAGTTGGTTGCTTTTGAGCTGAGAAAATTTGGTGAATTTATTCCTAAGACTGAGAGTGCATTCAAAGCAACTATATCTAGGAGAAGTATGTCAAGATATGAACTCGGTGAGAGTTCCAGAAAGATATTCAAATATGAGGATGAAATGAAACAACTTGAAGATCAAGAAAGAGAGGTAGAAGAACTTGAAGTGATGATTGCAAGGAGAGAAGGCAGAGGAAAAGGTAAGAATGAAGGAAATTTTCCTCTTATATGTTTTTCATGCAATAAAATAGGTCATTTTGCATCAAGGTTTCTTGATAGAGTTCCAAGACCTAAGCCTAACAAACAAAAATTTCAAAAGAAGTGCTATTTTGCTAAAGAATATGAACTAGATGATGAGCCTGAAGGAAATGGACATGGATGGGTGTTCATTGCTATTAAGGAGACTAGTCTGGAAGCCATTGAATCTACCACAGTTGAAAAATCTCTTGCAGCCCGTATAGAAGAGAACAATGAGTGGGTCATTGATAGTGAATGCTCATATCATATGACCGGTGATAAGAGAAAATTTGTAAGTATGGAAAAGTATAATGGCGGGATTGTAAAATTTGGTGAAAACAATGCCCATGAGATTCATGGCAGAGTGTCTATTTGTCTTGGTGGTAAGCACAACAATGATGATGTTCTTTATGTTGAAGGCTTGAAACACGATCTGTTGAGTGTTGGACTGATGGTAGATAAGGGTTATGATCTTCAATTCAGAGATAGAAGATGCAAGATATATGGAAGTTCCAAAAACCTAATTACTTCAAGTAAATAGACAAAAGGTAATATTTTTCATTTGGCTATTGCTAATGAAAGTTGTTTGATTGCACAAGTAGATGAAAGTTGGCTATGGCATAGAAGGCTATGCCATGTAAATTTTGATAACATTGTAAAGATAAGTTCTTCTCAAGTAGTTAGAGATCTGTCGAAGATAGTAAAGCCTACTAACATATTCTACAAGTAATGTCAAATGGGTAAGTAGACAAGAACCTCCTTTTGAAGCAAATAGTATAATTAAACAAATGGATTGCTGGAGTTGGTGCATATAGACCTTTTGAAAAGTCTTCTTGGTGAAAGGTACTTTATGTTGATCATTGATGATTATTCTAGAATGTTATGGGTTACTTTTCTAAGAGAAAAAAGTGAATAATTTGGAAAGTTTAAAATTTTCCAAGCAATGGTAGAAAATGAGAAAGGTCTGAAAATAAAATGCGTAAGGTTTGACATAGGTGGTGAGTTTACCTCTAGGGAGTTTAATTCTTTTTGTGAAGAGAATGGAATTAGAATAAAGATATCTACTACCCAAACCCCTCAACAAAATGGTGTTGCAGAGAGAAAGAATAGAACTATTATGGATATTTCCAGAATAATGATGTTAGAAGGTAATGTGCCTAACATCTACTGGAGTGAAGCTGTAAGCACTGTTGTATACACTTTGAACTAGGTAAATGTAAATTGTGACTCTGGTAAGACTCCTTATGAATTATGGTTTGGTCATAAGCCTACTGTCAAGTACTTTAAAGTTTTTGGAAGTAAGTGCTACATTAGAAGAGATGATGACATACGAGAATTTGAGGCAAGAAGTGATGAAGGAATCTTCCTAGGTTACTCTACCAAGAGCAAAGCTTACTAGTGTTTCAACAAAAAACTAAGGAAAATGGTTGAGAGTACTGTATCTATGGAAATTTAGATGGTGTTAGATTAATCAAGTAATAAACATCAAAAATCCAAAGAAGCTATCAAGAGCAATGGAAAATTAAAACAAAGAATGATTATACCTTCCTTTCCTTCCATGCTTCACCTTCATAGCACCTTCTAGTTTGCAGCAAGTCAATGAGGCCCTCAAATTTTGAATTGAGCAACCTATAATAATGTCCAAGTCCTGTGCAAATGTTGAAGGATTTATAAAATTATGCCTATGTTTATGACAATATGCTAAAATGAAAATAATGACTACTAATGCCAGATGACTATAATGACTATTAAATTAAAAATGAAGTTGTCGGATCCCGAAATTATGAGAAAAAATGTCTTTTATAGAAAACACAATTTTGAGTGGATGGATGAGATTAAATTCTAAGAAAGACCTAGAACGAGAGGTCCAGATTAAATTTGAGAATCCCTAATCAGGGTTAGGGAAAAATACTTAATCAAATGGTCAGAATAATGTCTCAGATAATCGGATTGACGATGGAGAATAAATGACATAAATTAATTAGAAAATAAGGATTTTCAAAAATCAAGAAGATAAGATTTGAACTGAAGATCAGATTAGGAACATCAAGAATCTACCCGATTACTTGATTTTTGGAAGATTAGTTACTAATTTTCATTAAATTAAATTAAATTATGGATTTTATGAGACAATAAATAATCTTTTTCATATTATTTACCAAATGGACTAGTAGTTAAGATTGTGATGACATTTTAAATAATTTCATTTATTTAAAATGAGAGGAATATTAAATTGGCAATTAAATAATTAAATTTAATTATTTAATTTAGAAGATAAGATTAATTAATTAAATTAATTAATTAATTCATTTAATTATGACAGTTAGTGACATATTAAATAAATAAATAAAAATTATTTATTTAATAATCAGGAAGAAATATATGACAATGGAGAATTAAATAAATTAAGAAATTTATTTAATTAAGGAAAGACTTAGACAATTAATGACGTATTTAATAAATAAATAAAATTTATTTATTTAATGATCATGAAGAATACAAAGACATGAATTAATTAAATAATAATGAATTATTTAATCAATAGTCGAATGTAGAGCAAGGACATAATTAAATGTCATATCTATGCTAGGACGAAAGTGGTAAAAATGAAGCTTGCAGGACTAGGTCATTTTTAGGTGTCTACATTTTTCCCCTTTTTGTCATAATGTAGCATGTCACATTGTTACAAAGAAAATAAGTCGAGAATATGCCCCAGTTAAGGTACGGAGTACAATTGCCCCCTCAAGAAATTTTTCAAATTTTGGGTCGGCGATAGAAAAATTTGTAAAAGGGCCCGATAAATCAATTTGATGACTAGAAAAATAATGGCGCATTTGGTTTTAGATTTAGACATGTTTAAGACAGTCAACAGAGAAGTAAAAGTTGGTGAAATGAGCCTCCAGTAATGACCTTGTTTGAGAAATGTCATTTTGACTTTATAAATAGGTTGGCAATGGGGTAAAAGTCAATTCATTTCTACTATTTACCTTACGAATTTGAGAGCTCATAGTGAAAAAGCATAGTAGCAATGATGGTGATTCCAGTGTCAGAGCATCATGGAGAGATCGTGCAGACCTTCAGATGGCCAGAGGGCTTGGAGCCAGTGGTAAGCACCCTTGCCTTGCTTTGTAATTTTTTCATTTTGCGTGTCAAATTTTTGTTTCTAGGACCAACAACGTCTGTGTCGCAATGCAATTGCATTCGCATTCAATGTAGTCACCTTCACATTCAATGCATTTGATGCATTGTGATGCAAGTGCACAAGAAAATTAGGATAGACCAGTGGTTTGCGCCGCATTTGACATATAGTGCGACACATGTGACTTATCAAGTCACATTTGACTGCTGGAATGCCACAATTGCTAAGTTGCACTGCATTCGCTGCTTTGACCGATGCAATTGTGAAGGTGAGACGCATCCACGTATAGGTGATGCAAGTGATCAAATTTGTGACGCAAGTGCGAAAAAGAGACACATTTGCCAAACTAGACCACATTTGATGTTTGGAACAACGCAATTGCTTAACTGAGATGCATTTTCCTATTACTTGTTTAGATCTTGTTTTGATGTTTGCTTAACCTTAGATGCATTTTGATAATATTAACCAATTTGCTCAGAGTGTTCTGATGACTTGTTTGGCTATTTGTAGAGGCAGCTTGCCTCAATTTATACCCATGAGAGCAGACCAACGATGTTTCGGTTTGCTAACTAGTTGAGCCCGTGAGAGCGGCAACGATTGATGAGATTGGGATTATTCTATGTTGCTTTCATGCCCACCATTTGGGCGAACAAGGGACTAATGATGGTGCTATGTGAGAGGTGGCATTCAGAGACTTGTTCGTTCCACCTGTCGACAGGTGAGGCCACGATTACCCTAGAGGATGTCTACCAAATTCTTCGAGTGTCGATCCAAGGGGAGCATATCGTCTATGACCTGTGACATGGTGAGAAAACCTTTCATGGCTACTATCAAGATCAAGGTGTTGGACTGGGTATCCAGGGTTACGAGATCATATGGGAGTTTGTGACAGATCATTATGGTCACTTTGATGCATTCCTCACGACTCTGATTAGGGGGATCTTCGTCCCTAGCCATTGGGGAAATGGATTTCCTATTAGTTAGGGAGACGTCCTAGTTGGTATGAGATGTGATAGGATAGTGTATGTCCAGGGTCCCTATTTACTTGGGACACTCTACCACTAGTTGCACAATGTTGTGTACAGGAGAGGAGAAAGCATCTTATGTGAGACCATGCTGATGATGATATGGGCTTGGGAGCACATATCCATATTTTGACCTCCCATTGACAGACCACATTTGGCCAATGGTATGATGTATGCCTATTACTACGCTAGTGCCTTGTAGCAGACTCATATGGGCAAGACAGGTTGGTGGCGGCACAAGATTGACACCATGGTGATGTTTATCTGGAGGCTATACAGAGACTGTGAGCCATGGGATGATGAGGATGAGCACCTTAGCTTCTATAGACAGTATAGGTATCTGATTGGTAGGATAGTCGAGACATTGTTGATTATTGAGATGTATCTACCACAACATGTTATGAGGTAGTTCAGAGAGTAATAGGGTGTACCTGCGGGGATAGCAAAGTATGCCAGATTGTCTCAAGAGTACGTGTGGGGGCCAGCCATCCTAGTGGAATTTGCAGAGTAACAAATTGATGGGCTAGTAGCCTAGGCATGGGGATGGACGGGTAGAGAAGCTGATCCTAGGATGACACCAGATTATGACTTGTGGTGGCAGGCACACAGACCAGTGCCATTGACAGATCCTAACGGGCTAGCACTAGTAGACAGATGATCAGTGATTCCATGGGTGCCACAGGCTAGCTGAGGTGGCAGGGGGAGAGGCAGAGGTAGAGATGAAGGTAGGGGTGGAGAAAAAGGTAGGGATGGAGGTAGGGGTGGAGAAAGAGGTATGGGTGGAGACAATGGCAGAGGTGGAGACGGAGGTAGGGGTGGAGACAGAGGTAGAGGTGGAGGTAATGGCAGAGATGGCAGGAGGTGATAGTAGGATGGACAGAGATAGGTCCGAAGGGTGCACCCACGAGTGGCTAGAGTAGCATTATATGCCATCCTCGAGGTTGGCGAGGAGGGGGAGAGAGAGGAGCAACCTCGACAGGAGGGAGAGGGTGAGGAGAGACAGGAGGAGGAGGTTGTAGAGGATGTACTAGAGATGGAGAGGCAGGAGGAGGAGAGGAAAGAGGAGGAGAGGTAGGAGGATGTGCCAGAGATGGAGAGGCAGGAGGAGGAGAGGCAGGAGGATGTGGAGGTGGAGGATGATGATGATGAGGACGATGCCATGGATGAGGCGGAGAGACTCCTTAGATGGAAGATGATAGAGGGAGAGGAGGAGATACCCTCCAGCTTAGGACTACCCCAAGATGCCACAACAGATCAGAGGGTGGAAGAACTATTGCAGAGATTAGATGCCAACATGGCATAGGTCAGGTCACTATAGTCAGCACTGGAGGTAGCTCGGGTGGAGCGGGATCAAGTGGTGATTCACCATCATGATGCAGCTCAGTGGTGCATAGATTTTGCAACATTATGCACAAAGCCCATGGGAGACATAGCCCAGGAGTTGGCCAGGGTGAGCACAAGACTGGGGCAGTACAGGACTCTGTATGAGTAGGTAGTGCCACCAGAGCGACGGGATCCTACTTTGTTGTTGTCACATTCGAGGACAGGCAGTGGCCACAGATCAGGCAGTGCTAGTGGCAGTAGGAGTCATACTAGTGTCGAAGGGTCTACCTCGATAGGGCATACTTTAGGGCATAGGTCACATCATTCACACAGGCACACTCCAAGTCACCATTCGGGTCATAGTCATGGGTCGACTGGTTCAGTGCAGAGGTTAGTATAGGTACAACCGCTAGTGGTTGATCCCTCTTCTTCTCAGAGTCTAGAGGCAATGACATCACAAATGTTGTATACCATTGAGATGACACCGTCCTTCGTAGCTCCATCAGTGGCACAGGCTGAGGTTGCGATAGGTCCTCCTATTGTTTCAGTACCAGTGACAGAGTTGTTGCCACCACATTCTTCACCACGAGGGGATGATGAGAGTCTACCCTAGGGGCATTTTGTTATTATGACACACTATGTATATTATTGAGCCTGCGAGCTCCATTTTTGGGATATTCCATGACTTTATCCTGTGACATTGTACATTTTTGAGATGATACTATATGATGATGCAGTTTTGATGTGACCTACATGTGTTATGTGATGTTCTTTGATTTAATGCTTTATGATATGTATGATGTATGATGTTGGTTTATGATGCCATGTATGTCCTATGATACTTATGTGTGATGTTAATGCCATGATGATGCAATGCTTATTTATATGAGATGATGATGATAATGATGTGCATAATGTATTTTAGTAAAAGATGTAATGTTAATGATTATTTTAATGCAATGTTTGTGATTATGTATATGATTTGATGCTATGGATGTTGTATGTATGGACCTAATGCAATGTTTATATGATCATGTATGCACTTATGTTTTTGGATGTCACAAGATATCATCATGAGGTGGACGAAAGAAGATGATGAGGCTGATGAGAGAAGATGACCGACCGAAGAAGAGAAGATGACCAGACTAATGAAAATGCATGTTAATTCCTAGACCAAATCCTTCAAAAATTTACCATAGGAAATTAGTATTTATTGCTCTTAATCATAATTGGATAGACTATTGTAATGGCCAAGAAACACCATGATATGACATAGATCAAGGTGTGCAAGGTTGTACCATCACGTAAGACAAGCAGACGCATATAGAAAAAGACAAGGACAAATCATGAAACATCGTTGCTTCTCTAAATCCTATTTCCAGGACATCTTTGAGAAACTAGTGGCATGATTGTCAAAATACAAAAAAAAAAGAGCCCTTACCATGATATGTCATTATTTTTCTAAATCCCAAAGTTAGGGCCTCGCTGAGAAACTAGTAGTCATGCGTGTTAATTTTCATGATACATTGTTGCTTCTCTAAATCCTGCTTAGTGGGACCTCGCTGAAAAACTAATATCATGATAAAAACTAAAAGACAATTGTCAAGTGTTTGCCAAGTGCATCTGGATATCCATTATTCTGATGTCAAGATGTTAGGTTTAATGATGATGAGATGTTCAAGTATTAAACCTTTGATTCTAGTCAAATGACAAATGTCTAAGTTTTCCAAATTCAGGAAGGACATATCCTGAATAAAATTAATGCCAAGAGAATTGATCTCCAAATGCCATGTGATGGTGATGATGACAATGCCTAGGAAGGACACATCCTGAGGCATAAATGACCCAGTTGGTTCTTTAGAAAGACCTATCTGAAGAAAAATACTGATGTCTAGAGGAGTGAACCTTAGATGCCAAGAAGATCCCTTGAAATGTTGAATGATAGTAACGATGCCTAGGAAAGACACATCCTAAGGCATGAATGACAGAGGTTATCTTTCAGAAGGACACATCTGAAGATTAACCTAAAGTTGACAGTTTGACAGGTTATGATGATTTGAGCTGCTTTGACTGAGTTTGACTTGTGTTTGACTATGTGCCAATTTTGCCATGATGATATGATTGACCTGTTAATGATATTGTCATATTGAAATAACAGATTGTCATGATTTGTTCCTAGGATTTTTACCCATTTGGGAGCGATTCATTTTGTCTCGAAGATATTCTGGCGCATGTGCCAGTGTGGTGTCATGAACCCTAAATGGACTAACCTAGTGTGGCCTCGGGGGCTCATCAACAGATGGCCTTGCCTACGTCATACACTCAGAGACCTCGTAGTTCAACACAATCAATGACTTTGTCCAGAGGATAGAAGTTTGAATCATGATTTTATTATGACAAACCTAAATGGACTAACCTAATGTCTCGAGGACTCAAATATGAGTCTTGCCTATGTAGTAGATGTGCAAAGACAATGTAGATAAGACAAATGACAATGACTGACTGATATGACTGACTATGACAAGAGATGAAAATGTGTTTGTGCTCTTCGAGTCATTGGATGTTTTTGTTTGTGGTTTCCTTCATGACCTTTTGCGATGTTTTTGTCTTTTTTAGGACTTTTTACAATGCTTTGGTCTCTTTTTTTTTAGGACTTTTTGTGATGTTTTTGTCTTTTTTTAGGACTTTTTGCAATGTTTTATGTCTTTTTTAGGACTTTTTACAATGTTTTGGTCTTTTTTTAGGACTTTTTGTTATGTTTTTGTCTTTTTTAGGACGTTTTGCGATGTTTTTGTCTTTTTTCAGAACTTTTTTGGATGTTTTGTCTTTTTTCAAGACTTTTTGCAATGTTTTTGTCTTTTTTCAAGATTTTTTGCCAATTTCCAAGATCATGTGAGACATCCACTACAGTTTCATGATAAAAATTTTGCCCCTAGTCAGGTCCAAGACTTAGCCATTTTTAGGGAACACGGACAGGATACTGCTGGCTTACTAGAAGGACAGTCACCAGGACTTGATGTCAATCTTTTATCCACTATGATAGGTAGGGTAGAGTGTGGTGGCGATGTGCATAATAATGGCGATAATACCTTTTATCCTAAGCCAAGGCAGAAAAAATGATAGTAGATGGTAGAACAATGATTGGCTACACATGGCGCCTATTTGCTAGGTTTTCGCCATGCTACTTGTCCAAAGCACCTATTTGCCAGGTTTTCACTATTGAACGAATCATTTTTCTTTTTACTATTTTCTTGACTTTTTAATTTTTTTGGTGTCACCCAGATGCTTGTTTACCAGGTTTTCATCAAGGCAACAATTTTTTTATCATTTTTCAATTTTTTTTGTATTTTGTGGTTTCCAACTCAGTCCTCTGATGCTATGCATAGAACCTTTGGAGATGTAAACTATTGATGGGCTCTGTCAGTTGTCTCCATCTGGTGTGGCCAGTTGATAGGTTCCAGAACTAAAAGAAGATATGATAATGTAGGGACCCAACCAGTTTGGTTCAAATTTTCTTAGCTTTTCTCTGTAAGCTTGGTTCTTGGGGTTCTGCTTGAGAACTAGGTCGCCAATGTCAAAATTTCTGACCATAACCTTCTTATTGTAGCTGTGACAAAGATGGTTCTGATATGCTTAGAGATGGTTCAGTGAATTTTTCCTTCTTTCCTCCAACATTTCCAACTCATGCAAGTGTGACTGTCGATACTCCTCTCCATTAGTTAGACCCTTTAGGGAAACCCGTAATGAAGGAATTTCAACCTTAATGGGTAAGATGGCCTTAGTGCCAAAGACTAGGGAAAATGGAGTGGCTCCTATAGGCGTATGAATGCTAGTTTAGTAAGCCCAGAGAGCAAGGTTGAGTTGTATGTGCTAGTTGCGGCCAGTGTCATTGACAGTCTTTTTGAGAATTTTGACAATAGTTTTACTGGATGCCTCAGCTTGGCCGTATCCTTGTGGGTAGTATGGAGATGAAAAATGGTGTTGAATGTGAAATCAATCACATAACTCTTGAACATCTTGGTTTTTAAACAGACATCCATTGTCAGTGATGATGGATTACGGAAGGCCATACCGGCAAATGATGTAGTTAAGGATGAACTTCGATATTTGTTTGCCAGTAATATATGTCAATGGGATGGCATCAATCCACTTCATAAAATATTCAGTGGCGGTAATAATGAATTTATGGCCATTGGAGGAGGTTGGATGGATCTTACCCACAAGGTCAAGTCCCCATTGTGTGAAGGGCCAAGGAGAAGTGATTGGTCGAAGATCCTGTGCTAGAGCATGAATCAAGTCACTGCAAATCTGACATTTGCGACTAGTCCTCACATATTCAATTTCATCCTTTTCAATTGTTGGCCAATAATACCCTAGTCTCATTATTTTCTTAGCTAGAGTAGGACCACTCGAATGAGATCCGCATATACCATCATGGACTTCACGTAAAGTCAAACGTGCTTTGTCAGTGTCAAGACATCTAAGGAGGGTGTCATCAAAACTACGTCGGTATAGGGTGTCATTGACGATGGCATACTTTGCAGATTTTCAGATGAAGGACTTCCTTTGGTTATTGGACAGGTTCAGTGGGAGGGTTTGAGATTTTAGGTAGTCGTAAATGTCTTGATACTAGGGAGAGTTGGGACGAACAAGTTCACAAACCATTTCTGATTCTGGGACATCATACGCTGGTATTAAAAATTGTTCTATTAAGAACTCAAATTGTGACACATTTTGAGGGATGTCCAAGAGAGAACCAATAGTAGCCATTGCATCAGCTATCTTATTCTATATCTTGGGGATTTGTTCAAAAGAAATCAATTGGAAGTGTGTCAGGAAACTATCGACCATCCTCTTGTAGGGAAGCAACTTCTCATCCTTTGTTTCATAGTCATCATTCACTTGGTTGATAACAAGCTAGGAATCCCCAAATACATGCAACATTTGAATTTTCCATTTAATTGTCATTTTGAGGCATGTGACTAGTGCTTCATATTCGACAATGTTATTTGTACAAGGGAAAGTGATCCAGAATGCCTTTGGAATTGAATCCCCCTATGGTGTGATAAACAAGATTCCAGTGCCTGAGCCATGACTAGTATGAGACCCATCAAAATATAACTTCCATGGTACCACTAGTTCCGCATGAAAATGGATTCATCGGGAAAATCAGTTATTAGTGGATGAGTGACTTGAATCGGTGCATTTTCCAATTGAACTGCTATTACCTATCCTTTTATTTCCTTACGCTCAACATATTGTATGTCATACTCAGTATCATAACCCATTTTGCCAACTAGCCTATTAATGCCACCCGACTTAAGAGGTATTTCAGTGGATCAATCTGGGCAACCAGCTGTGTCTAGTGACTGAGCATATAGTGTCTTAATTTTTGGGATGCAAAGACAACAACAACGCAGGCATGTTCATTGTGTGTATAGTTCAACTCATACCCTATTAGTGTGCAGCTGATGTAATAGATGGCTCGTTCTTTTCCTTCATGATCATTTTGTGCCAGTAATGCTCCCAGTGCTGAACTAGTAGTCAAGATGTATAGGATCAATGGCTTTCCATGAATTGGAGGCATGAGGACTGGTGTTGACAGTAGGTAACCTTTGATTTATTGAAAAGCTTCTTGACATTTGTCTATCCATACAAAGGGAATACCCTTGCGCAACAGATACTAGAATGGATGACACTTATCTACCAATTGGGCTATGAAATGCTGAATAGATTGTAGCCTACCTTGTAGAGTTCTTAGCTCACTGATTCATTTGGGTGGAGGCATGTCCATGATAGCTTTAAACTTTGTTGAATCAACCTCTATACCTCTTTAGGAACTATGTATCCCAAGAGTTTTCCTGATGTGACCCCGAAAACACACTTCTTAGGATTTAGCCGGACTTTGTACTCTTCAAGTCTCTTGAAAATTGTGTCAAGCACCTTCAGATGATCTTTCTTGGTTGCTAATTTGGCCAATAAGTCAGCTACATAATCTTCCATTATTTTGTACATCATGTCATGGAAGATTGTGGTCATAGCCCTTTGGTATGTGGCACCTGCATTTTTGAGACTGAATGGTATGACGTTCCAACAATATGTACCCCATGGGCAAGTAAATTCTATTTTGTGTTGGTCCTTAGGAGCAATGCAAATCTGATTATAGCTGGAGAAACCATCCATGAGGGATAGCATCTCATATCCTGTGGTAAGATCAACTATGATGTCAATGTTTGGCAAAGGAAAGTCATCCTTCGGGCATGCTTTATTTAGGTCTCGAAAGTCTGTACATATGCAGATAAGCCTATTTGGCTTTGTCATCGATACTAGGTTGGAAATCCATTCAACGTAATCTATAGACCGTATGAATCTTGCATCCAGTAATTTCTTTAACTCGGCCTTGACCAATAGAGCAACTTGAGGGTGCATTTTGCGCAACTTATGCTTGATTGGTTCGGCTTTAGGTAATAGTAGGAGATGGTGCAGAACTAGCTCTGTGTCCAACCCTAGCATGTCAACATAAGACCATGCGAAGTTGATTTTTTGATCTGCAAATAATTTATGAAATTCTAGTTTCTCATCTTCAGTTAATGATGCAGCAAAAAGAACCATCTTGGGATCTTCTGTAGTTGATATGTTATCCTCTATTGTGTCTTCAATAAGCATGGCTGATTTCTCCTTTTGCACGGGGAGAAAGTCCAATCCTCCATCTTTGGGTTCCTTAGAGAGGTTTTCACCCACATATACATCCTTTATTTTTACTATTTGATCGTCAAGAGGTGCCTTTCAATTTTCACCTAGAGACGTTTCACTTTTTGTTTTATTCTTACTTTTACTTTTGCGACTAGTGGACGGAATAGTCTCGCCGAAGTATGCTCTGCAGTCTAAATCAATGGAAAATCCTAATTTGTGGTCCCCATTGGGTATGCCTTCTCGTAATCCCATAAATTCAACAATTGCCTCATCATTCTGGAATGTGTCCAGGACCAGCGATCCTTGTTGGTTCCAATCGACTAGCTCAGGGTAAACTAAGGAAATACCATCGTCAATGTTGGTGAATTGGGGTGAGGATGCGAAAAGCATATAGACGTATTTAGTGATGTTGTAGATGAGATTATCATCATCCAACTCGACATCGGACTCTATCCAATATTCTCTGTCACTAGTGTCATATTCATTGTCAAAATAAGGGGTGAAGGTTTTAGAGCCTTGATTGTCAATGTCGTCTGATACTTTGGATGGGTTGGACTAAGGGGGTTTAGATGATAGGTGTTGGACATCATGGGAAGTGATAATGGGATGTTGACTATTTGGTGCCTATTCATTTTTGAATGTTTTCCAAAATCATTGTTCAAAGGTCAGTTCCCCTTGTTCGATAAACAAATCATCAAGACAACAGTCACTTAGGGATCGTTCTGAGCCAAATTCCCACTCTTGGTAGTCAGTTTCAGTGAGGGTTTCCCTAGAAGTCTTGACACTATTTGAAGCATGTACTCGCTCATTTGAAAGTCCAAAGTTATGTCAATCATCATTGTTAGGTGATCCAAACCCTAATCCAAGATATTTCAAAATTTGAAAAGTTTCTACGGGTTCCCTTCGGCCAGTTTTATTTCTTCCTAGGCCACTAGTACCATCGTAGCCTTTAGCCTTCATGAGGTCATAAGCTTTGCCATATCTTTGAATTGGTAACTGGGGTAGTGTGACAGTATCCTTATAGATCCAGCCTATAATGTTAGTAAGGTCTTCCTTATTCATGTCTCCCAACTTGATAAAAACTATTTTCGGTGGAACTTCAAATTTTTCCTGAGGTTCCATTCTGAAACATGCCTGACCATCGTCCTTTGGAGACCTAGGCATTGTTGTTATGCTATATGTTGTGTGCAGTTTGAATTCTTCGTAGCTGAGGTCCTAGATTTTGACAGTGGATTCAGTCTTAGGGCTAGTGGAAGGTGGTGGTATGGCGGAAGATGTGGAAGGAGCAGATGTGGAAGATGGCATGAGTGTGGATGGGTCAATATATTTGGATGATGACGAGCCAGGTGCTTCTCGGTTAATAGGAACTTGGTTTTCGGAGATACCCCTTAAGTTTGTACAATATTGGTAAGGGTCAAGGTCTCCATATATGGTTATTTATGTGCCGTCAAACAGAAACTTTAGGAACTGGTGGTACGTGAACGGAACAAATTTTAAGGCGTGAATCCATGGACGGCCTAGTAAGATGTTATATGGTAGTTCCAAATCCAGGACCTAGCAAGTTGTGTCCACAATGACCGGTCCCACTCTGATTGGGAAAGAGATAACACCCCGTGAAGAGCGTTCCTCATCATTGTATGCTTTGATCACTATACTCTTAGTTGGGTCTACGCACACATCAGAGAACCCTTGAGCCTTAACTAGTTTGAGGGAGCATATATTCAATCCTGCTCCACCATCTACTAAAACCTGTCTAACTTTGTGCTTGAGGAAAAAAGTTTCTATGTGTAATGCATCATTGTGGTTGGTTTTAGGTGATGAGTAATCTTGATATGAAAAGGTGACGTGGTGAGGCGTGGTGAGATATCCCACCATGGTTTCAAATTGATTGACATCGATGTCCTTGGGGACCAATGACTCTAGCAAGGTTTTATCTAGGATATCTTTGTGCGTGGGAGAGATACGAAGTAGCTCGAGTATAGAGATTTGTGCCAGAGTCTTTCCTAGCTGGTCGATGAGGTTGAACTGACTTTTGGGTTTCCATTGCTTTGTGGTCAAGACAGGTTCTGGCTATTTAGCAGATGGGATAGGTTGTGACTATTTAGCAGATGGGCCTGGTATGGTGATTTTGGCTTGTCTAGCGATAGGTGTACCGACTATAGTGACTTTGCCACTACGAGTAGTAGCGGTACATTGGGGTGCTCTCCTAATGGTAATGGTATTGATGTATTCATTATTAGTGCAGACATTGTTTATAATAGGTCCACCAGAATAGTTGTAGTTGACTTGGGTGAAGTTAGCTTGATTATTGTGCATTTGTGGTCCTGACGTGGAAGCATTATGAGAACCATGGTCCTGCAGTGGATTCTTATGGATGGTATGATCTGAATTGGAGGCAAACTGAGATCCACCTACTTCAATGACATGACTCTCGATGAGATCTTGTATTAGGTTTTCCAATTGTCGACAGTTAGAGGTTGTATGTCCTTTTCCTTGATGGTATTCACAAAATGCATTGTCATTCCACCATGCTGGTTTGAACTGTCCTGGATCATACGGTTTCAGATCTTGGAGTGTAATGACCCCATTCTGGATACATTTCTTGAGGACTTCCTCAATGGGTTCACCCAAAGGAGTGTATGTGCGACCTTTAGGAAATTGTCTCATTTGACAGTTTTGTCCTTGATTGTTTTGACCACTTGGGTTGTTTGAAGGAATATTGGGAGGAGGTGTTAGGGTTGTTATTGGTTTGTTTTGTTGTTGAACCCCCTTTAGGGCCAGTACAAGACCCACAACATTTGTAGCCTTGGCATCAACAATGTCGTAATTTGTAATGTGTTTATTTTTAACCCAATATTTGTTCTTGTTGGTGGTTGGATTGACATTTGTGTTTTTGGAACCATATCGCAATTCTCCCTTTGTGATAAGGGCTTTCTCAATTTGGACCCCTTTTTCAATTAAGTCTGTGAAGTTTGTGCAACAATGTACTTGCAATGCATATTTTAGGGGCCCCAGAAGTGTTTGGACAAACATGTCAACTTTCTCCCTTTCAGGGATGTCAATGTGACATCGACTAGCAAGGCCTCTCCATTTTTGAAAAAATGGGATAAATGTCTCTCCAACATCCTCCTGTAAGAGATTGCACAAGCTAGTGATGGACATGTCCATGTCAATGTTGTACGCGTAGTTTTTGATGAGTTTTCATTTAAGTTCATCCCATGTCTAGATATCCTTTTGTGTGGAAAACCATTCGAGGGCTTGACCTGCCAGACTTTTACAAAAAAGTATCATCAAGTATGTTTGTTCATAGGCGATGTCCATACAATTGGTTGCAAATTCGCAGACATGTTCAATGGGGTTTGTCTTGCCTCTATATTTTGTAAAATTTGGTGACACATATCCCAGAGGAAATGGAGGCATGTATAAGCTCATGTCGAATGGGTATACATTTAGGTCATATGATATTTCTGATTTCTAGCCTGAAATGTAAAGGTTTTGAATAGTTTTTTCCAAACCCATCATTCTTGTTTGGAGCGCATCCACAACAGGTTCATTTATGTTTTTGTACGTTGGATTTCTTGGTACACCATAGGTCCCTATTTGTTGTGCGTGAATGTTGGTGTATTGTGGCAGTGTGGATTGTTGTGATATGTATGACGTGTGTGGATTGACATGTTGTGGATATTGAAAGTTATGATTGGGTGCATGTTGGTGAGTATGAACGTTAGATGAGTAGGTTGGGATGTGTCCCCAAGTCATGTGTGTTGTTATTTGGGGAATGTGATGACCATGAGCATTATGATGTGTTAATGGTGCCAAGGGTTGCATTATTTGGCCACCTTGTGCAAATTGTTGGGTTTGCATGAGAGGAATGTTTGGATTTGTACCTTGGGAGGCAATGACATGTGACTATGTTGTTGTGTTAACATTTGGTTGTTTTTGTTGGATAAAAATGTGTCCCTTGCCCCCTCCCAAAGGATTTTGTGAAATACCATTGAGTGAATATGTCAAAGGTGTACTCATGGTAGTAGATGGAGCTATCAAGGGGGATTGTTGTGACTTGATGATGCCCCTGTGGCATTTACTGTCATGGCATTTTTTGTCGTGGTATTTATGGTGTTGGAGGTGTTTGGGATGTTGGATGTAGCATGCACTGTCGTTGTGGTGTCAAAGGAAGTATTGCTCGTACTATTTGGAGGTTGACCACTATGTGACATGTTATGTGCATTGTTGTTATTAGGGTCAGGAGGTGTCACATTTATCATGTTAATGTCAAATCCTTGACGTAATTTGGCTCCTTCACTCAAGAGTATAGCTAAGAATTTGTCTTTGTCATGATGGACCATTGTTTCAACGAAGTGAGAGGCCTCTGGGTTTTGTGCTATTGCCTCTATGTTTTCGTCAAGTATTTGACCATATTTATCTCTTTGCAAGAAGAGTTCAAATGTACCATTTGATGAGGATTGCATTGTCACTGGAGGTGGATCGTTTGGATTGGAAAATGGATCGTAAAAGGTCTAGTTTGGATTATCGACAGTAGACATGGGGTCTTGCTGAGAGTTTTCCATTTGTCATTGTTGTTTTTGAAGTCTAGTTTTCAGCGTAAATGATATTGCTCAAATGGGAATGACAACTAATAATGATGATATTATGCAAGATCTAAGTTGAAAATGATTACTAGGATGACTAATGTTTTGGATTTTCGTAAATAGGATATGCAATGTGAAGACTTATAATGCAATGTAAGACAAGGGCATCTAAGCACTTCTAAGCTCAAACTTTGTTTTTTCAATTTTAATTACTAGAAGACTTTGTTGAAAATGACAAGGCGACAAGGTCAAAATGACTAGTGAATTTTCCTAACTAGAATTTTGAGTTGGAACATCCACAACAGAGGACAATGACTGAAAAGGGTTTGATAACTTAGTCCAAAAGAACCTAGTTTCAAAAATAATGATGTTGCAAGTTGTGCTAAGGTTTACCTAATCCTAAAGATGTAAAAATGTGAACCTAGGGACAACCTAATGTCAAATGTATACAACTAAAATAATGAAGGATGCAACCTATGGCGACGAATGCAAACTAATGGACAAGACTTTGAGCAATTTCAAGTTTGATTTCTGACATAATCTTCTAGGAAATAGTGTTTGATAGATTATTGACAAGACGAAGACTTTGGATTTGACTTTGGATGAAGTTTTAAATAGAGACAGGCAAATGCATCGTTTGAGATGTCAGTTGCATTGTGGTTTTGCGAATGTGGCTCAAGTTTAGCAAATGTGACTCAATGACAGTCAGTTGCGTTTCAGTTTTGTACATGCAGCTTTGCAGTGTTTAAATGTGTCATGACGCACATAGATGCGGTGTTTTAAATATCAACTACAGTTTAACAGAGCAATTACCATTCAGAAAATCAATTGCGGTTTGACAGATGTGACACAGTTTCGTTTCAAATTGATTTTCTTGTCGTTTTGATATGTTTGGTGTTGAATGTTTTGTTTGGAGCTATGATGGAACTAGAAAGAACTTGACAAACATAGTGTTTTGAAAAGTAATCAAACACACATCAGATAAGCACAATCCTAGGTTGGGCCATGACAGTATTCACTAGATTCCACGTGGGTTTCCCCAACCGCATATTTGTAGCGTGTGAATTCAAAAGCTTGGTTGCACAGGCTCCCCCTTACAGTGCACTCTCTTCTCAGGCCAACCAAGCTTCCAACCCCCATGAAACTTCCATGGCGAGCTGATCACCTCTACTACAAACTGTGAAAGTGTGGATGCCTTCACACAGACTAGTGTTGCATTAGCAAATAGAAGGATTTTGGCTTTCTATACAAGAGTTTTTAGTTAGGGACCCCTATTCGAGTGGCCATACATGGGGCAAGAGATTAATCACCATTAAGGTGGTACTCTAGCCTGAAGAGGTTAAGCTCAACAGGGTTTAAGGGAGTACAACTCCATCCATATGACACATCTGCACAAGCAACCTTAGGTTTTCCCTTAAGGTTTACATTTATATATCGGTCGGGGGTAGCTTGGCTTTAGCTCTGTTGTCGGTTTGAGTCACATTGGGGTGATGAAATCCCCAGGTAGGGCCAATTTCTAGAGTTGGTAACTATTTCTCTTACACCCAAGATCACTTGAAAGCGCGAGGGGAGAGGATACTCTTATATACCAAGTCAGGGTAATAACAAATACAGATGGGTCTGGTTTTCTGATCACGAGGTTTTCACCAAGTGAGAGCATACTCACTTACCATCTTGCAAACACAATCAAGTAAAGAAGACATGAATGTTATTTTTATGTGCACCAAAGTTAAATGTTTGCTAATCTATGAAAAACAAGCACAATGTTTGCTTTATTCCGTCTTCGACATTTGAATCTGTAGACAAAAGCTTAGTAGTTTATTTATTAAATGATCTTTGACACACGAATAGTAACTGCCACAAGCTGCAAATGGAGATTAGTAACACAAAACCCTAAGCTAGCTAACATGCATAAATGAAAAACTAGGAAATTAGAGGACCAAAAAAACTAGAAAGAAACCAACAACCAGAAAACTCTAAAATCCAAAAATTAGAATGCCAAAAACGAAAGAAAATCTTTACCAGTCAAATGCAGCATGACAAAGCAGATGCGTCATTCAAGACTTCGAATGCAGCATGACAGAGTAGATGCGTCGTTCAAGATGTCGATTGTGGCTTATCAGAGTGATTGCAGCTTTTGTGATGGCATTAGTAGTCGTGTTTCACGTCGGGTTCACCAAATGTATCTATGGAAATTTAGATGGTGTTAGATTAATCAAATAATAAACATCAAAAATCCAAAGAATCTATCAAGAACAATGGAAAATCAAAACAAAGAATGATTATACCTTCCTTTCCTTCCATGCTTCACCTTCATAGCACCTTCTAGTTTGCAGCAAGTCAATGAGGCCCTCAGATTTCGAATTGAGCAACCTATAATAATGTCCAAGTCCTATGCAAATGTTGAAGGATTTATAAAATTATGCCTATGTCTATGACAATATGCTAAAATGAAAATAATGACTACTAATGCCAAATGACTATAATGAGTATTAAATTAAAAATGAAGTTGTTGGATCCCGAAATTATGAGCAAAATTGTCTTTTATAGAAAACACAATTTTGAGTGGATGGATGAGATTAAATTCTAAGAAAGACCTAGAACGAGAGGTCTAGATTAAATATGAGAATCCCTAATCAAGGTTAGGGAAAAATCCTTAATCGAACGATCAGAATAATGTCTCAGATAATCGGATCGACAATGGAGAATAAATGAGATAAATTAATTAGAAAATAAGGATTTTCAAAAATCAAGAAGATAAGATTTTTCTGATTTGTGAGATTTAAAAAATCAAGAAGATAAGATTTGAATTGAAGATCAGATTTGGAAAATCAAGAATCTGCCTGATTACTTGATTTTTGGAAGATTAGTTACTAATTTGAATTAAATTAATTCAAATTATGGATTTTATGAGACAATAAATAATCTTTTTCAGATTATTTACCAAAATGGACTGGCAGTTAAGATTGTGATGACATTTTAAATAATTTCATTTATTTAAAATGAGAGGAATATTAAATTGGGAATTAAATAACTAAATTTAATTATTTAATTTAGAAGATAAGATTAATTAATTAAATAAATTAATCAATTCATTTAATTATGAAAGTTAGTGACATATTAAATAAATAAATAAAACTTATTTATTTAATAATTAGGAAGAAATATATGACAATGGGGAATTAAATAAATTAAGAAATTTATTTAATTAAGGAAAGACTTAGACAATTAATGACGTATTTAATAAATAAATAAAATTTATTTATTTAACAATCATGAAGAATACAAAGACATGAATTAATTAAATAATAATGAATTATTTAATCAATAGTCGAATGTGAACCAAGGACATAATTAAATGTCATAATTATGCTAGGACGAAAGTGGTAATAATGAAGCTTGCAGGCCTAGGTCATTTTTAGGTGTCTACAAGTACAAATGTCAGAGTTGAGGCTCTGGTAAATCATCCAAATGCAATGGATATGATTCAGATGAAGACAATAAAAATGAAGGGAAGACTATTCAAACACAAAATCAAGTTCAAATTGTGCCATATGTTCTAGTAAGACAACCACAAACTGTTCTGGTGAATCATGACAGTCAAGAAGCAGAGACAAGTGTGAGTGTAGAAGAGTAAATGAACCTGATGTGTGACATAATTCAAATGTTCCAAGGTATGTGAGATTAAATCATTCTAAAAATCAAATTATAGGAGATAAGAATAAGGGTGTACAAACTAGAAAAAATATTGTAGAAGAATATTGCTTGATCTCCTAGATTGAAGCTAAAAATGTCCAAGAAACTTGCAATGATGAGTATTGGATGGAATCCATGAAATAGGAGTTAATGTAGATATAAAATAACAATACATGGGTACTTGTTCCTAGACCTAAAGATAAGAATGTGATTGGTACTAAATAGGTCTTCAGGAAAAAGGTAGATGAACAAGGTAAAGTTGTCAGAAACAAAGCAAGGCTAGTCTACAAAGGGTACTCACAAATAGAAGGAGTTGATTTTGAAGAAACCTTTGCTTTGGTTTCCAGAATAAAAGAGGTAAGACTATTTCTTTCTTATGTTGCGTACAAGAATTGTAAGGTCTATCAAATGGATGTTAAGTCAACCTTTTTGAATGCTGAATTAGAAGTCTACATTGAATAGCCTAATGGATTCCAACTAACTAACAAGGAAGATATGGTGTGTCAGTTGAAGAAAGCCTTATATGGACTTAACCAAGCCCTTAGAGCTTGGTAGACAAGATTGGACAAATACTTACTGAAGCTTGGATTCAATAAAGGCACTTCTGACAACAACCTATACTTTAAGCTAGATCTTAATAAAGACTTGATTATTGATTTTTTTTTGGTGACATTATTTTGGAGGAGATGATAATCTATGAATGGAGTTTTCTGATCAAATGAAGAATGAACTTGAGATGAGCATGAGTGGTGGAATAAAATTTTTTTTGGGATTACAAGTTACTCAGTTAGACAATGGGATCTTCATAACACAGTCCAAGTATGTGAGAGAATCATTAAAGAAGTTTGGTATGGAGGATTCAAAACCTATTGGTACTCCCATGGTAATTGGATGTACGATGACACAGAATGATGATTCTCCCAAAGCTAATCAAACAATGTCTAGGTCAATGATTGGAGGATTTCTCTATCTAACTCAGACTAGGCTAGACATTATGAATGCTATATGTATAGTTTCTATATTTCAGTTTGATCCAAAAGAATCTCTTTTGAATACAATTAAAAGAATCTTCAAATATCTAAAAGGAACAATTGAGTTTGGGTTATGATATCCAACAAATGATAATATTATCTTGAATGCATATATAGATGTTGATTGGCCCAGAGATGTAGATGACAGAAAGAGTACTAGTGGTGGTGCATTCTTCCTAGGAAAGAAGCTGCTGATGTCTTGATTGAAAAAAAAATAGAACTCTATCTCTTTGTCTACTGCTGAAGCCAAATACATTTCTACTACAAATAACTATACACAAGTGATGTGGATGAAACAAATGCTTAGAGACATTGGTGTTGAATATGATGAGCCTGTGGCAATATACTGTGACAACTCTAGTGCTATCAACATATCAAAGAATCTGATACTACATTGAAATACTAAGCACATATCAATCAAGTTCCATTTCCTATGGGAGAAAGTGAGTGAGAAAGAGATCTAACTAGAGTATGTGCCCACAAAAGAAAAAATTGTAGATATTTTCACTAAGCCATTACTGAAGGATACTTTTGAGTATCTTAGAGGGTTGATAGGGGTAATGACCCCTCATAAAAAATAAATGATGCATTTTCATGCATCAATCCCTGTATATCACTGTCATATCTTTATTTGGATTGATGTTTTTGTGTCTACTACTTAGGGGGAGTAGTCAGATGTGCCGATATGTGGTTTCAAACCGTGTATATGGAAAGGTAGTGTTTACCTTCTCCATTTATTTCAAATGGGGAGATGAGTAATGTGAAAAATCCTTGTGTTCTAAGGGGAAGAAGAGTCCTGTATAGGAGAAGAAGAGTTCTAGAGTGAAGATTTGGGTTGATGGTATTTTTCACATCAAGTGTTGCCATGAATGCCAAAGGGGGAGATTGTTGGGAATTGTAGTTGCATTGCTGATATGTGGTTGTCATTGATGTCAACACTATTAGCATTAAGATGTTGAAGGTTGTATATGTCGAGGATATTAAGAAAATTGTAAAAGAAAAGGTTATAGATATTTTATGGATCAATCAAGGTCATGAATATGTTTTGTTTTGTACATGGAAGTTTAGTTGTTGTGGAATAAAGGGTTTACTTTTGAGAGTTTCTAGATCATCCACTAGAATTTTTAGAGGTCCGCATGATTATTTGAGAATGTTATGGAAATGTGTGTTCTGATAGTGTTTCCGATTAAAGTTCATATGATTCTAGTGATTTTACTAGCTGTGAATGTCTCTTTGTTGTGTCTTGGTGCTCATGGATGATTCTAGTATGTTCTCTATCATTATTGCATGTCTTCATTAATCAGAGTGATCGTGGTCTAAGATTTTTCTTGTGCATGTTCGGTTTTTCTTGTTCTTGGCTAACATGATGGTGGTAACATGTTGCAGATTTTTGAAGTTTGAAATTTAAATGTTTCATGTCCTTGAGGATAATTTTTTTTTATCTTATCCCAATCCTCATCAACGGTGTTTGATCCACATTGAAAATGTATTTATATTATTGAGCCGACATTGCCAATATTGTGAAATATAATTTGTATCCTCAGGGAGACTAACTTGTTCATGTAAATCTATATAACAAATATATAAGAAATTTTGTGTGAGTGAAGAAAGTTGCATGCATATGTCTATCAGTGCATGTGTGCAAATATTATTTAAATCAATCGAAGGTAGAGCAAAGTGTGAAGAGTAAGAGTGAAGTGTGGAGAAAGTTCTTTTTTCTATGCTTAATTTGAATTGTAATCTAGTTTTTGTAGAAGCTATTCTATCAATTCAAATCTCTATGGATCTAATCCTTTTTTATTGGGAAATGAGCCCCTTTTGTAATCGAGCAATGAGCTCTAGGCAGTGAGCCGAAAGGCATGTGCATTCCCTTTTCTATTTTTCGTTATACTTCTAACAGGGTATAATTGTGGACTAACATCCATCGTGGTTTTTCCCCTAACAGGGTTTCCATGCAAAAAATCTTTGTGTTCTCTGTGTTTTTGGTGTTCTAATTATTTGTGATTAATTTCTTGTTCATCAGATGAGATATTAAGTTAAGTGTGAAAAGCTTATTGAAATTTAAATTTTTTTTTTTACCTCCTCTTCCCACCTCTCTTAGCCTACAACATATCATATGTGTGTACATATGTATCTATATATATGTATATATATGTATGTATACATGTATGTATATATATATATATATATATATATATGTATACATAGATATATATATGTATACATAGATATATATATGTGTATATATATATATATACAAACATAGGAATATTGTAAATTTACATTTACAAAACACAAGACTTGGCATCCAATGTTGAGCATAAAAAAGGCAAGAAAAGTGAATTGTTCTAAAGTGGAAAAGAGCAGCCAAAGAGTGGGCTTGCTGGTGCAGCCTTTTTCTGAAATAGGGGTAGATATGTTCAATATATCTAAAAGCAATAGTTTAAACTTTTCTTGGAATTCAAGTTTTGTTGCTTTCACAATTATTTTTTTAAGATGCTCCTTAGAATTGTAATTGTCTATTTTGATCAAGGCAGTAAAGATGTAAGGTTTACAAACAATGCCTTTAATAATAGCAACATGATTATTTGTAGAGTCAGAGCTATGCTGGAACATGTGGAGGTCTTTTGCTAGAATTTGAAGTAAATTAGTGGCAAAGATCAATGCATATCTACTTCCACATTTATATGCTTTACGAAGGACAACCATGTGTGTATACATCTAAAGGCAAATAAAATTGGAATCATAAATAGGAAAGGGTATGTGGTGCGTGTTTCTATATTTGAGAATCATAAAATTAAAGAAACTGAAAGGAAATGTTTAGGTTGAATACAAAAGATGAAGGAAACAATAACAACAAATTTGCATCAGGCATAAGGAAAAGGAAATATAAACTTACAGAATTAGGATTTGAAGGCTAGTGGCTTGTGCCCTCAGAACTAGACTTTGTAGTGGAACTTGTGGGGGATGTCATCAAATAAATCACCAAATTAATTTTAGGGGGCTCTAGAGATCCATCCACAATGCCCAATTCCGCAGACATAGTTGTGAGACCTTTTATAGGGAGGAAATGTTGCAATTATGGTTGAATGATTAGGAGCTCTATTTCATAATAAAAATAAAATATTAATGTATTACAACATCCAATGGCAAATGGTAGACAAGTTAGAAATATTGATAATTGTGAGATGGATTTAGATCATTCCTAGCCTAGATAAAGTGACATCCAACACTTGTAGACTATTAACCACACCTAAACAAGAGAAAAAAATGAAAGAATAAGTAAAATAAAACATCAAATCAAAATACTCCCTATTCTTGAATCTTGAATCACATCTCTTGTCTCTCCTTCTTCTTCTTATGTAATATTTTCCCTTAGATTTCGTAGTAAACTTGTGCAAGTACCTATAGATAGTAAGCAAGAAATTTAGAGATAATGGTTGTTAAGGACCAAGTGGAGGGGGAAGGCTTCTTTAATAGACAATATTTTGAATGGAAGACTAAGATTAATCCTCTAGAAAGATTCCAGGATCAATGGTAGAGGATGCATGAGAGGGAGGTTACAAAATGGATGATCAAGATTGAGTCTTAGAAAAGATGCCAAGATCAATGGTCCATAATTGGTGCACCAAAAATATGTTATTCTTGGAGGAATCATGATAGGTATGATGCCTAATAGCTATGATAGTGGTTAATGACATGACATCTTTGACTGGAGGAGGATTCATAAATAATTTATTTTGAATTATTTATTCAAAAATGGAGGAAAGGAACAAGTGGCAGATAAATAATTTATTCAAATTATTTATTTGGAGGAAATAAAAGATAAGAACATTTAATTATATTTATTCAATTTAATTAAATGTAAGGATGAAAATTGGAGAGGAATTAAATAATTTCAACAAGTATTTAATCATGGAAGAATAAAAGGTCAAATAATAATAATTATTGTTTGACTATAGACAAATGATGAAAGATAAATAATTAAATAAATAATGATTTAATTGATTATTTAAGAAAGGGGATATTAGTGACACAATTAATTAATTTTAATTGATTGGGATAGAATAGATATTAGAAAGTGAATTAATTAAACAATTACAAATGATTTAATTAATAGAGGAATATGATCAAGAATAATTGAATAATTAATATTATTCAATTATTAGAGGATGACGACCAAGGAAAAATGTTGCTCGCAGACTTAGGGCATTTTTCAGTGTCTACTTTTTTCCCCTCTTTGCATAATGTAGTTCATCATGTTGTGTCAAAGAAATTTAATTATCAAATATGCCCCAATAAAGGAAGAATGATGAGGAGGCTTGTGGTATGAAATGTGAGATGGGGTTAGAGAATTCCTAGCCTAGAATAAGTGACAGCCAACACTTCTAAGCTACTAAAACCTCATCAACAAGAGAAAATAAATAATAGAGATAATTAAAAATACAAAACATGAAATAAAACACTCCCATCATGGTTGATTCACTTTTCTTGTCTCTCCTTCTTCTTATGCCAATATTTCCCTTAAATTTGTTTTTGAAGTTGCGCAAATACCTACAAATAGTAAGCAAGAAATTTGGAGATAATGGTTGTTAAGGACCAAGTGGAGGGGGAAGGCTACTTTTATAGACAATATTTTGAATGGATGGTTGAGATTAATCCTCTAGAAATATTCCAAGATCAATGGTGGAGGATGCATGAGAGGGAGGTTATAGAATGGACGATCAAGATTGAGTCTTAGAAAAGATTCTACGATTAATGGTCTAGAATTGGTGCACCAAAAATATGTTATTCTTGCAGGAATCATGACAGGTATGACACTTGACACCTATGACAAAAATGAAGGCTATGACAGGGGTTAATGATAGGGCATCTTTAACTGGAGGAGGAAGCATAAATAATTTATTTCAAATTATTTATTCAAAAATGGAGGAAAGGGACAAATGGTAGATAACTATTTTATTCAAATCACTTATTTAGAGGAAATAAAAGATATAGCATTTAATTAAATTTATTCAATTTAATTAAATGTGAGGATGGAAATTGGAGAGGAATTAAATAATTTCAACAATTCTTTAATCATGGAAGAATGAAAGGTCAAATTATAATAATAATAATTATTCTCTCACTATAGACAAATGATGAAAGATAAATACTTAAATAAATAACAATTTATTTAATTATTGAAGAAAGGGGGTATTAATGACACAAATAATTTTTATCGATCAGGATAGAATAAAGATTAGAAAATGAATTAATTAAATAATTAAAAATTCTTTAATTAATAGAGGAATATGATCAAGCATAATTGAATAATTAAAATTATTCAATTATTAGAGGATGACAACCAAGGAAAAATGTTGCTCACAAACTTACGACATTTTATAGTGTCTACAATAATTTGTCAACCATTTTTCTAATTTGATTAAATGAAAATGGGTATAACCATTCCACTTTTAATATTCTTCAAATAACAGGACAACAAGAAGAATAAAAATGATAAATGCAAATGTATATATCCCTATATGTATATGTCTATCTTTGAGGATGCTCATATATGTATGCATGTAGGTTTTACTATATTTCTATATATACCTATATGTAGATATTTGTATATGTTGCTAGCTAGTCCCTTCATTCTTTCTTATGCAAACAATAGGATATACAACAATAAGAATAATTTCATGATTAATTACATATATGCATTGAGTTTCCCCTTTTTCTTTACATTTAAAAGAACAAATATAACCCGATATATATATCCATATATACACATCTATATATATCTATTTATATATACACTGCTATATCTGAATAGATGTGTATACTACATAGTTTTGACTATGTAGTCATTGACATGGTGACAAGGAGTTTCTTGGGGCTGTTTATGGTGATGTGGAGTTTTCTAATAATGTTTGCTAGCAGGGGTGTAGTTGTTCACCTTGATACACAGAAGTAGAATATAATTTTTTTGCTCGCGTGAGGCTCAATGCATTTTGGCAAAATTGTACAATGGCATGAGAGGAAGTAAATGCAATATTCAATGTTCTAGTGTGGGAAAGTATACTCTAAAATGTGCGAGAAAATATATTGATTAAGTTGCATTTTAAAAAGAGTCATTGTGGTGCTATGCTATTTTTAACTATTTTTAAACCAAGTCTACATAACTACGAATAAAGATAGCATAGACATCTATTTATATATACGTGTGTATATATAAATTTTTGTGCATTGTGAAATAAGCCACAGTGGTCTTCATCTATATATATGGATATATATCTTCATATATGTATATTTTTAAATATGAAACTGGGAATTCAATACATACATACATATTTGTGTGTGTGTGTATATACATAGATACACACACACAGAGATATATATCTATGTAGGTTTTGAGGAATTTAAACCCACATTAAATAGAACTTTAAGAGAGGTAGGAAAACATACATAGACCAAAAAAATTGAAAGCTCAGCCTAGAGGTACAAATCAACACCATGTTTGTAGTTTATAGAAATCCACAAAATTTTAGAATTTAGAAGAGCTAAACCACAACAATGAACAATTTGTTACAGGGAGCTTCAAACAAATGAGGGAAAAAGAATATCATGAAACATATTGATACAATAAAAGTAATCTATGTAATACTTGGCTTGTCAATTCAAAATTTGAGCCACATTATTTGACACTAAATATTATAGAAACATAGGGAAGTTGTAAAAGAACTATTAGAAAAAAAAAATTAAGAAGCATAAGAAAATGATAGATGTTTGAAAACCCTGATTAAATGGGAAACTATGATAATGAACAGTTTGTTATGGGATACTGGGGAAAATGAATAGTTTGTTCTAGAGAGCTTAAAAAGATGACAGAAAAAGAATATAATGGAACACATTGATACAACACAACTAATCTATGTAATAGCTAGCTTGTCAATCCTAAATTTGATCTACATTATCTAGCACTAAATATTATAGAAAAATAGGGAAATTGTAAAAGAACTATCAGAAAAACATACATACATACATACATATATATGTATGTATGTATGTTTTTCTGATAGTTCTTTTACAATTTATATATATATGTATATATAATATATATATATATGTATATATATATATGTATATAATATATACATATATATATGCATATCTATGCATATAGATATGCATATAAGCGTATATATATATGCACATATATGTATATATGGCAGCAATATACATATATATATATGTATATATATGTATATAGATATGTATATATGTATGTATATATGTGTATATACATCTATATATATGTATATATAACTATATATATAGACATACATACACACACACACACACACACATATATATGTATATATACATATGCATATGTATATATCTATACAATCACACATTTTGGAGCACAACAGTCTTAAAACCCTCCAATCCTCTATAAAACAAAGATGAAGGTGACAATTTTTTCAATAGTCCGCTAGCAAACCAACACCACAATGGCTCTATTGACAATGCAACTTAATCAATATATTTTCTCACACATTTCATATGACACATTCCATCTAGACAAAATAACCATGGCAATTAATAGTTTGTTATAAGGAGCTTCGCTCAGATGAGGGAAAAATAATATCATGAATAAAATATGGAGAATAGAATGGGAAAACTACAATAATCAATAGTTTGTTATGGAGAACTAGAAAAAAGAATATCATGAAACATATTAATACAAGACATATAATGTGTTTCATCCAAACAAAATAACCATGATAATTAATAGTTTGTTATAAGGATCTTGAAAGAGATGATGAAAATGAATATCATGAACCATATTGGTACAAGACAAGTAGTCTATGAACTATATGTGAAAATTAATGCTTCAAAACATAAACAGATACATATATATGAATATATATACTAAAAAAAATAGAGTAATTGTATAAGAGGTATTAGAATAACACTTAACAACCACTTAACTAATATAGAAAAAAAGAGAAATTGGAAAAGAGCTATTAGAAAAACACTTAAGAATTAGAGAAAAATGACAAATGTTCAAAAACCCACATTAAATAGAACTTTAGAATATGGAGAATATAATATGAAAACTATGATAATGAACATGATAGTTATCACACCACTAACTTAATTGAAAATTCGAGCTACATTACCTAGCACTAAATGAAGAACAATTTGTTGTGAGGAACTTCAAATAGATGAGCAAAATAGAATATCATGAAACAAATTGATATGTAAGACATATAACATGTTCCATCTAGACAAAACAACCATGAAAATTAATAGTTTGTAATAAGGAGCTTCAAATAGATGAGGAAAAAAGAATATCATGAGCAAAATATGGAGAATAGAGGAGGCAAACTATGGTAATCAACATTTTGTTATGAGGAACTAGAAAAAATAATATCATGAAGAATATTTTGTTATGGGGAACTTCAAATAGATGAGAAAAAAAAGAATATCATGAAACATATTGATACAAGACATATAACATGTTCCATCCAGACAAAATAACCATGACAATTAACATTTTTTTATAAGGAGCTTCAAAGAGATGGGGAAAAATGAATATCATGAACCATATTGGTACAAGACAAGCAGTTTGTCAATTGTATGTGAAAGTCAATGCTTCAAAACATAGACATATGCATATATGCATATATATTGAAGACAAATAGAGTAATTGTATAAGAGGTATTAGAATAAAACTTAACAACAACTAAAATAATATAGAAAAAAAGGGAAATTGGAAAAGAGCTATTAGAAAAAGACTTAAGAATCACAAAAGAAATGACAAATGTTCAAAACCCCATATTAAATAGAACTTTAAAATATGGAGAATAGAAGGGGAAAACTACGATAATGAACATGACAAATGTTTGAAAATGATAGATGTTCAAAATCCCACATTAAATAGAACTTTAAAATATCCAAAATAGAAGAGGAAAACTACAATAATGAACAGTTTTTTATGGGCAACTGAAAAAAGAATATCATGAACAACAGTTTGTTATGGGGAACTGCAAATAGATGTTTGAAAACCCACATTAAATAGAACTTTAAAATATGGAGAATAGAAGAGGAAAACTAAGATAATGAACATGACAGATGTTCAAAAATGATAGATGATAAAAAACCCACATTAAATTGAACTTTAAAATATCTAGAATAGAAGAGGAAAACTATGATAATGAACATTTTGTTATTGGCAACTGAAAAAAAAAGAATATCATGAACAATAGTTTGTTATGGGGAACTTCAAACAGATGAGAAAAAATGAATATTGTGAAACATATTGATACAAGACATATAACATGTTCCATCCAGAAAAAATAACCATGACAATTAATAGTTTTTTATAAGGACCTTCAAAGAGATAAGGAAAAAATAAATTCATGAAACATATTGGCACAAGACAAGCAGTCTATGTAACTCTTGTAAGAGGTGTTAGAATAACACTTAAGAATCACACGTAAATGATAGATGAATGAAAACCCACATAAAATACAACTAGTAAAACCAATGGGTAGCAATAATTTGTGCAAAATGAGTATAACACCATAGACTTAATTGAAAATTTGAGCTACATTACCTTGCACTAAATGGAGAACATCTTTTTATTGGGAACTTCAAACAGATGAGCAAAAAATAATATCATGAAACATATTGATACAAGACATATAACATGTTCCATCTAGACAAAATAACCATGGAAATTAACAACTTGTTATAAGGAGCTTCAAATAGATGGGGAAAAAAGAATATCATGAATAAAATATGGAGAATAGAAAAGGAAAAATATGAAAATCAACAGTTTGTTACGGGGAACTGGAAAAAATAATATCATGAAGAATAGTTTATTATGGGGAACTTCAAACAGATGAGAAAAAAAGAATATCATGAAACATATTGATACAAGACATATAACATGTTCCATCCAGACAAAATAACAACGACAATTAATAGTTTGTTTTAAGGACCTTCAAAGAGATGAGGAAAAAGAATATCATGAAACATATTGGTACAAGACAAGCATTCTATGTCACAGTTGTAAGAGGTGTTAGAATAACACTTAACAATCACAGGTAAATGGTAGATGAATGGAAACCCACATTAAATAGAACTCGTAAAGCCAATGAGTGGCAATAATCTATGGAAAATGGGTATAACACCATAGACTTATTGAAAATTTGAGCTACATTACCTGGAAATAAATATTATACACAAATAGAGAAATTATAAAAGAGCTATTAGAATAACACTTATAGCCACCAAACTAATTCTATCTTGAATATCTTTATGCTTTCATACTAACCTTCTACATATATATATATATTGTTGTCAAAACAAGCACAGACACCTAAGATGGGGGTGAATCAGTTGTCTCATAAATTTAAACTTCAATTAAACTTTTCACACTTAACTTAATCTTTGATCTAATTAATAAGCAATTAATCACAAACAATAAGAACACCAGAAACACAAAGAACACCAAGATTTATTTTGCATGGAAACCCTATTAGGGGAAAAACCATGGTGGATGTTAGTCCACAATTATACCCTATTAGAAGTATAATGAAAAATGACAAGGGGAATGCACATGCATTCAAGCTCACTTCCTACAACTCACTACTCAATTACAAAAGGGCTCACTACCCAACTGAAAATGGACTAGATCCACAAAGATTTGAACTGATAGAATAACATCTACAAAAGCTGGATTACAATTCTAATTAAGCAAAGGAAAGCTCTCTCCACACTTTTCTCTTACTATTCACACTCTGCTCTTCCTTTGAATGATTTGAACAATATTCACACACATACAGTACTAACACACACAAGTATGCACCTTTCTTCACTCACAAAACCTTGCTTATACTTTTGCTATACGGATTTACATCAACAACATAGTTGGCTAGATGATACAAAATATATTTTATAGAATCGACAATGTCGGCTCAATAATCTAAATAAATCATCAATATGGTTCAAACACCATTGGCCAAGATTATAATAAGATCAAAAAAAATATCCTCGAGTGTTCCAAGCATTTGAACTCCAAAAATTTGCAACACATTACCACCATCACATCAGCTGGGAATAAGAAAAATAAACATGCACAAGAAAAATCTTCGACCATGATCACACCAATCAACGCGGACATGCAACAATGATAGAGAACATACTAGAAGCATCCATGAGCACCAAGAAACAACATCTAAAAACATCTGCAGCAAGTTAAATTACTAGAATAACACGAACTTTAATTAGGAACATTGACAAAGACCACAAAAACACTATCAGAACACAAATTTCCATAACATTCACAAATTATAATCATGCGGACCTCTGAAGCTTCTGGTGGATGATCTAGAAACTTTCAATAGTAAATCCTTCAGTTCACAGTAGCTGAACTTTCACATATTGAACACAAAACCTTCATGACTTGAATGATCCACAAACTGCTTGAAACTTATTCTTTTACAATTTTCTCAATATCCTCCACATGTGTAACCTTCAACATCACAATGCTAATAGTGTTTAGATCAATGACAACCACATATCAGCAACACAACTATATTTCCCAACAATCTTCCCCTTTGGCATTGATGGAAACACATGATGTCAAAAATACCATCAACCCAAAACTTAACTCCACTACTCTTCTTCTTGCACAAGACTCGACCCCCCCTTAGAACATAAGGATTTTTGACATTACTCTTCTCCCATTTTGACATCAATGGAAAAGGTAAACAATAGCTTTCCATATACATGCTTTGAAACCACATATCTACACATATGACTACTCCCCCTAAGTAGTAGCCACAAAAAACATCAATCCAAATCAAGATATGGTAATGATGTACACAGATTGATGCATGAAAATGGATCTTTTAGTTTTTATCAGGACGGGTGATTACCCCTAGCAATCCTCTGAGATACTCAAAAGTATCATTTGGTAATGGCTTAGTGAAAATATTTGCAATTTGTTCTTTTTTGGGAACATACTGCAATCAAACTTCTTTCTCATTCACTTTCTCCCTCAAGAAATGGAACTTGATTGATATGTACTTAGTCTTTGAGTGTAGTATCACATTCTTTGATATGTTGATAGCACTAGAGTTGTCACAATATATTGTCATAGGCTCATCATACTCAACACCAATGTATAGCTAAGAATTTGTTTCATCCACATCACTTGTGTATAGCGATTTGTAGCAATAATGTATTCAACTTTAGCAGTAGACAAAGAGATAGAGTTCTGCTTTTTTCTCAACCACAACACCAAATTCTTCCCTAGGAAGAATGCACCACCATTGGTACTTTTACTGTCACCTACATCTCCGGCCCAGTCAACATCTGTATATGCATTTAGGATAAGATTATCATCTTTTGGAAACCATAACCCAAAGTCAATTTTTCCTTTTAGATATCTGAAGATTCTTTTAATTATGGTCACATGAGGTTCTTTTGGGTCAAACTGAAATCTAGCAACCATATATACAACATTCATAATGTCTGGCCTATCCCGAGTCAGATAGAGCAATCCTCCAATCGTTGACCTATACCTTGTTTGATTGGATTTGGGAGAATCATCATTCTATGTCAACTTACATCTAGTTACCATGGGAGTACCAATAGGTTTTGAATCCTCCATACCAAACTTCTTTAACAATTCTCTTACATACTTGGATTGTGATATGAATATCCCACTTTCTAATTGAGTAACTTGTAATCCCAAAAAGAATTTCATTTCACCAATCATGCTCATTTCAAATTCACTCTTCATTTGATCAGCAAACTTCATACACAAGTTATCATCTCCTCCAAAAATGATTTCATAAACATAAACTTCAATAATCAACTCTTTTTCATGATCTAATTTAAAGTACAAGTTGCTATCAGTAGTACCTTTGTTGCATCCAAGCTTCAGCATTTTTTTTTCTAGTCCAGCGTACCAGGCTCTGGGGGATTGTTTTAATCCATACAAAGCCTTCTTTAGCTGATATACCATATCTTCCTTGTCAGTCAGTAGGAATCCATCAGGTTGTTCTATGTATACTTCTTCTAGTTCTACATTAAGAAAGGCTGACTTGACATCCATTTGGTAGACCTTATAATTTTTGTATGCAGCATAGGAAAAAAATAATCTTACAGCTTCTATTCTGGCAATAGGAGTAAATTTTTCTTCAAAATCAATTCCTTCCATTTTTGAGTACCCTTTGCAGACTGACCTTGCTTTGTTTCTAACAACTTCATCTTGTTCATTTAGCTTATTCCTAAAAACCCATTTAGTACCAATCACATTTTTATCTTTAGGTCTAGGAACAAGTACCCATGTGTTGTTCATTTTAATCTACATCAGCTCCTCTTTCATGGCTTCCATCCAATACTCATCATTGTAGGATTCTTGGACAATTTTGGGTTCAATTTGAGAAATTAGACAATATTCCTCTACAATCTTTCTTCTAGTTTGCACACCCTTATTCTTGTCAGCTATGATTTGATTCTCAGAATGATTTAATCTTACATACCTTGGAACATTTGGGTTATGTCGCAAATATGGCTCTTCTCTTTCTTCTGCACTCACACTTGTCTCTACTTCGTGACTGTCTTGATTTACTGGAACAATTTGAGGTTGTCTCAATGAAACATATGGTATGATCTGAAGTTGATTTTGTGTCTGAACACTTTTTCCTTTATTTGTATTATCTTCATCTGAATCATAGCCATTGCATCTGGATGATTTACCAGAGTCCTCATCAACTCTGACATTTGTACTCTCAACCATTTTTCACATTTTTTTATTGAAACACCGGTATTCCTTACTCTTGGTAGAGTATCCAAGGAAGATTCTTTCATCACTTCTTGCTTCAAATTTTCTTATATCATCATCTCTTTTGATGTAGCACTTCCTTCCAAAAAATTTAAAATATTTAATAGTAGGATTATGTCCAAACCACAATTCATATGGAGTCTTACCAAAGTCACAATTTACTTTTACCTGATTCGATGTGTATACGACAATGCTTACCGTTTCACTTCAGTAGGTATCAGGCACATTTTCTTCTAGCATCATTGTTCTGGCAACATTCAAAATAGTTTTGTTCTTTCTTTCTACAACACCATTTTGTTGGGGGGTCTAGGGAGTAGATAGTTGTCTTCTAATTCGATTCTCTTCACAAAAAGAATAAATTCCCTTTCACCATGAAGACTTTTCACTCTGGCAGGACCACATAGGTTTGTATGTACCAACGCCAACAATCCACTTGTATAATATTGTTTGATTTGGAAGGAGGTCCTTTTCCTCTTACCCATTTGACATTCCTTACAGATTGTGTTAGTAGGCTTTACTATATTTAGTAGATCCCTAATGGCTTGGGAGGAACTTATCTTGACAATATTATCAAAGTTTACATGACACAGTCTTCTATGCCATAGCCAGCTGTCATTTACTTGTGCAACCAAACAACTTTCTTTAGTAGTAGTCAAATGAAAGATATTACCTTTTCTTTGTTTGCCTGAGGCAATTAGGTTTCCTCAACTTCCATATATCTTGCATCTTCTATCTCTTAATTGAAGATCATAACCCTTATGCACCATTTGTCTGACATTCAATAGGTTGTGCTTTAAACCTTCAATATAGAGAACATCATTAGTGTTGTGATTACCACCAAGATAGATAGACCCTCTGCCACAGGTCTCACAAGCATTGTTATCACCAAATCTTACAATCCCACCATCATACTTCTCTAAACTTACAATTTTTTCCTTATCACTAGTCATGTGATGTGAACATCCACTATCAATGATCCACTCATCCTTCTCTTCTATACTGGCTGCAAGATATTTTTTAATTGTAGTAGACTCAATGGCTTCTAGATCACTTTCCTTAATGGCAATGAACACCCATCCATCTCCATTTCCTTCAGGCTCGTCATCTGATTCGTATTCCTCGGCAAAATAACACTTCTTTTGAAACTTTTGTTTGTTTGGCTTAGGTCTTAAACTCTATCAAGACATCTTGATGCAAAATGATCTATTTTATTGCATGAAAAACATATAAGAGATAATTTTCCTTCATGCTTACCTTTACCTCTGCCTTCTCTTCTTGCAATCATTGCTTTTGGCTCTTCTACCTCTCTTTCTTGATCTTCAAGTTGTTTCATATTTTCCTCATATATTTTCATCCTTCTGGAACACTCACCTAATTCATATCTTGATATGATTCTCTTGGATACAATAGCCTTGAATGTAGTCTTAGTCTTAGGAATAGATTCACCAAATTCACTCAACTCAAAAGCAGCTAACTTACAAACTAGTGTGTCTCTTTTTCAGATTCGTTATAGATCTCTTTTCTTCAATTTCATAAGCCTTTGATTTGTAGGAAGGAGGTAATGATCTGAGTACCTTAGCCACAATTTCATCTTCATCAAGGACACCACCGGAACACCTGATGCCCATCACTGGTTCATTCACTCTTTGCATAAAAGAGGAGATATTCTCATCTTCACTCATCCTTAGGTTTTCATACTTTCCCTTTAAACTTTGCAGATTTTCCATCTTCACATGTACATCTCCTTCATCTAGAGTCTCCAACTTTGTCCACATTTCTTGATTTTTCTTCAATCCCAACATATTTTTCATTTTTGAGTCTGTTAAAGCACTCAGTATAGCTTCCATAGCCCAGACATTATTCTCAACATCTCTCTTCTCATCAGCAGTGGAAGGACCATTTGCAGTGATAACATATGGATTCTTTGTGATCAACCAGTAGGGTTCACCAATCCACTTCAAATGAAATTCCATTCTTGTCTTCCACAATGAATGATTGGTTCCATCAAATCTAGGGTTGTCCTTCTTGTATGTTTCCATTTTAGATCTCCTCAAGCTTTTAAACTTCTCTCAGAGGAACTTGCTCTGATACCAATTGTTGGAAAAACAAGGACAGACAACTAAGATGGGGGTGAATTAGTTGTCTCAGAAATTTAAACTTCAATTAAAATTTTCACACTTAAATTAACTTAATCTCTGATCTGATGAACAAGCAATTAATCACAAACAATAAGAACACCAGAAGCACAAACAACACCAAGATTTTTTTTGTGGAAACCTTATTAGGGGAAAAACCATGGTGGATGTTAGTCCACAATTATACCCTATTAGAAGTATAATGAAAAATGAAAAGGGGAATGCACAGGCATTCAAGCTCACTACCTAGAGCTCATTCCTTAGTTACAAAAGGACTCACTACCCAACATAAAATTGATTAGAACCATAGAGATTTGAACTGATAGAATAACTTCTGCAAAAGTTGGATTACAGTTCCAATTAAGCACAAAAAAGCTCTCTCCACACTTTGCTCTTACTCTTCACACTTTGCTTTTCCTTTGAATGATTTGAACAATATCTGCACACATACAATACTGACACACACAAGTATGCATCTTTCTTCACTCACACAACCTTGCTTATATATTTGTTTTATGGATTTACATTAACAACCTAGTTGGCTAGAGGATACAAAATATATTTCATAGAATTGACAATGTTGGCTCAATAATGTAAATAAATCTTCAATGTAGATCAAACACCATCAACCATGATTAAAATTAAGATAAAAAATATTATCCTCAAGTGTGCCAAGCATTTAAATTTGAACTCCAAAAATATGCAACATGTTACCACCATCATGTCAGCTAGGAACAAGAAAAATGAACATGCACAAGAAAAATATTTGACCACGATCACACCGATCAACTTGGACATGCAACAATGATATAAAACATACTAGAAGCATCCATGAGCACCAAGAAACAATAGAGAAACATCTACAGCAAGTAAAAACACTAGAATCATACAAACTTTAATCAGGAACACTGACAAAGACCATAGAAACACTCACATTTAACACAAATTTCCATAACATTCACAAATAATCATGCAAACTCTAAAACTTCCTGCATGACCTAGAAACTTCAAAAGTAAATCCTTTAGTCCACAATGCTTGAACTTTCACGATTGAACACAACACCTTCAATGACCGGGACTAATCCATAGATCATCTAAAACTTATTCTTTACAATTCTTTCACATCTTCTCATGGTGGCAGCCTTCAACATCATACAATGCTATATTAGTGTCAATGCCAATGACAAACTACCAAATATCAACAAGACAACTATAGTTCCCAAATTATATATATATATACAATTTCTCCTATCTTAATCTAGAATTGCTCCTATGGTAATGGGTATAACCTCTAAAGATGCAATGATATAACTACAAAACACAACGCATGGGGTGAAAAATTTACTAACCCTAACCATAATTTTTGATGAAAGAAAGAAGATTTAATTGCAATTCTCCACGATAAAGCCACATAATCTCTTCAAAGTCTCCAAAATGGGTATAACGCCAATGATACAAACATATAACAAGAAGACATGAACAATAAATTAATCATTTTATGCTCTAATACCCATGTAAAAATGACTTACATATACCAAAGAACAATAGTTTTAAAAGCCCAATTTGCTAGTAAAATGGAGCTGAAGGCTTATGATTTTAGAATCAAGTATCAAACCAACACACAATGGCTCTCTTTCGACAAATGCAACTTAATCAATATACTTTCTTGCACATTTCAAAGTATACTTTCCCACACTACAACATTGAATATTGCATTTACTTCCTTTTCTACAAGTGTACAACAATGCCAAGATGCAATATCCCTCACCGAAGGAAACACTTACTATTCCACTTCCACATATCAAGGCAACTAACTCCACCGATGCCAACCCATGTAATTAGCAAACTCCACGTCATCATAAAATACCTCAGGAAACTCACCATCAGTCGGGAAATTTTTGGTATCAAGAATAGAAAATTCTATTCACGATTGGGTTGATGAAAACCCTGACAAAAATTTCAAACAAATAGCCTATCGACTAATTATTTATATACTAGCATACTTATGTTTAAAAAATATATGTAATGTATGCCGAGAGATATCCTTTTGGAGACACCTATAATATAAATAAAATAAAATAATCCTTAAATAGGTCTAAAGTAAAAAGTAAAATAACTCTAAAGTAAATAAAAGAACTTCAAAGTAATAAAATAACCTAATTATAATATTAATTGAATTTTATTTACAACTATTTTCATTTTTCTGAATTTTATTTACATTTTAAAAGAGAATACTTGTTAACCCACCAAAACTATATGTAATCAGCAATATAATGTATTAGTATCACATGTTATAAATGAAAACATATTAGTTTAATTAAAATATATCATTAAATTATAAAGGGTAGTATACCATTTTTCTCAATTAAGTTTAAACCCACACTTTCTTTTTTCTTTTGTGATTTAATCCTATTTATTGGTTGGCTTGTAGGTCTATGTTTCTACATGAACTATTGAGCTTGTAGATGTTTTTATATGCTTTGCTATTGTGTTTGGACTCAAAACCCTTTTCATGGTTTTTTAATAATAAAAAAATTAAAAAGACATCTTATAGAATATTTAATATATATGTTTATAACCTATTAAATTTGTTTATAAAACTTCAAAAAATATTTTTTAATTTTCCAATATTTAATCATTTAAATTCTTTTCATACTAAAATATTAATTAATTTTTAACCAATTTACAATATTAATTATCCACCAAAGATATATTTTTTAAAACAATAAAAATATTATAATGAAAGCACTAAAATTTGAATGTAAAATTACTTACAACTCTTACCTTATCACTATATATACAATTAAAATTTTAAAAGAAGCTTGGGAAGAAATATAATTAAATATTTACATTTGAAAAGAATTAAATTTTATAAGATTGGTTGAGTCCAATTTAATTAAATACATTTGATTCAACATAAATTATATTCTAGATTAATTAGCTCATAATTATGAATGGTGAATCAAATAAAAGTATTTTTTTCTTTATAAAGAGAGATAGAAGATAATATTAATATGCTATTGAAAGTTGTATATTCAAGAATAGTTATAATGGATCTCTATTTGTAATTCACTTGTTAACCAAAATAGTTTTGCAATTATAGTGTAGATTTACTCCATATATGTAGGTGATTTTTTGGGCATCCATGACTATCTAATATTTCAAATTTAAACACTAATATGTACAATTAAGTAATTTATATTCAAATTATGATATCTGATATTAGAAGAGTAGTATACATCATCACTCAAATATCACAACTCTAAAGTATCGATACAAAAGTCAGCAACAATGCATGAAACATATTTTTCATTGATTCTACTATTGCAAAACTTTGTTACAAAAGATAGCTCAAGGTAAAAAGAATTCATCCATTTTTACTTTTTATTATTATTTTTTCTGCTCTCTATACATATTGTTCTATATTTTTAATAGAATTTTGAAAACTTTCATCTTCACCATAGGTATTAACAAAATGATAATGACACTGGCATTGAAGCTATCTAGACTAGGTAACAACTATTTTTCTTTCTTCTCAGCATCTCCTATAAAACAATGGACTCTTAAGTATCTTTTGATATCCTATACTACAAGTAGACAAAAAGGATTGTATTAGAACATTTTTCACTTTCATAAAGTCTGAGCTCATGGAATGTGAGACAATGAACCAGACTAAGTATCATGATAAATATATTACCAAGCTCTTGATGTTAGAACGACTCTCTTTCCTAGGAACTCCTGCATAACCCTGTATATTAGCAGTTTAACCAATTGTTGCCCACAAATAACACATTCATCAATATGGGAAATTTTACCCACCTGCACCATCCAATTTCAAAAAGAAAAAACATTCATTATACACTCTCGGGCCTCCACTAAAAAAGATGTGTGATGTGCAATTGAGGTCTTGTCTCACCTTTGGCATGCAATTCAAGCAAAAGGCATGATTGCACTCCAATTGCTTTGGGTCCACAAGGGCATCTTCATAGAATTTGCAATCAAAATATTGAAACATTCATTTTATCTTGAACAAAAAAAGGATCAACATAAGCTCAAAGGAGGACTGCAAAGTTGGCAAATGATTGATTAGACCCAGTACCAATGCACATGGAGCATGCAAGTTGCTTAGTAATGACAGATGTTGATAATGCTTGACCTGAGATTTTGCGAATTGTGACCACACTTTCCCCTAGTAAGTTGTTTGTTTCCTCTGAATTGTGAAATGTTCCATTACCATTGGATCTTGTTGTATTTCCAAAAGGGCTCTTGGAAGGATGTGCCCGTACCTACAAAGAAACATCAACCTTACAAATTAACTACAGCCAAAGCATCTTTGCTCAAATGCGAATCCTGTAAGACACCCTTTAAGATTGTCCTATTTTTACTCTATCATGTCAATAATGCAACAGGTGAATAATTTGTACCTTTCTTGGTCGTCATTTCTCTCATGAGTTCCAGGCCATCTTCATTATTCTCCAATACATCAAGTAGATACCCAAAATGGTTGCTTGAAGAAAAGATGCTATTATCTACGTAGATAAGTTATGAAATAAGCATCAATACTTAGCCCAAAGAAAGTCCCCCATAGAACAAGTCTTGATAAACCTTCAATATTACCTTCCACTATGGATTCTTCTTCATAATGTGCCTGCGCATTTTTTCCTTGACTCTGACCAGTATGGGAAACAAGAGTAGTTGTAGATGCAACAATAATGGAAGCTTGATTCTCAACATGTTGTTGCATTTTTTGGGCTTTTGCAGTCACAAGATGCATCTCTACAAGTCACCTAATTTCAAGCTCAATAGCTTGCTCTTGCTCCCTTCCAACCACATGTCCTTAAAATACTAAAGAATAACTTTATGTAATCTTTAATACGAACCAAAATGGATGTGTTCATAGATCTTTGTATCGAAGTTATTGGGAGAAACATGCTTAGGCTGCTCAATTCTGTCAATATACTTTTTGTTATAGAAAAATGAACTGAAATGAACACGAGGAATAAAAATAAAGGATCCACTCTATGCACGTATTGTAAGAGATTAGCTAAACAGCCAAACAAAGTAGCGGATAAGAAGATATAACTAATCTAATGTATGTATCTTGTTACCTATCTCCAACCTTGCCTTTCTCTCGATATGGTTTAACCAGAACACACACACCACACACATAATGAGGATTTCCTTTGGCCAGAATGGTTTTTATAGTTTCTGAATATATGAATGTAACAAATCCAAATATATGTATTTGTTGATAAGGTATCCTCACATCATGTACAGACCCGTAGGTCCTGATATTGATCCATAGTGCTTATAAGTTGGACAACATCAAAGATTTGGAGGGAAAAGCCAATCAGACTGGAAAAGCCTAAAAAGAATCTATACATCACAAGTACCTAAAATTATTTGATACATCCTGCTTTGTGAAAGTACTTTCCGTAGGAAAAGTCATGTATATTTGTCGAGCACTCGAATTCAATCCACTTAAATAATCCACCCTGCCTTTGTATAGCATAAACCTATGTGCATCCTCAACTAAAACTACAGCATGCTGACCCTGTGGCCTGCAAAAACACAACTTATAAGATGGCATAAACAAAAATTGCAATCCACACTTTTTTCCTTGTCATGGTAATGGATTACAGAGCGATTAGTGAAAAAAGTATACAGTTATTCCCAGAAACATACTAATCATTTACATGGACTCTGGAAACACCACACTCTACTAATCAAGCATAAAAAGTTAAAAAATGTAAGAAAATAATAACTATCAATGAGGGTGACAGTATCCTTGATGCGTGCCAGCAGCTTTGTAAGGCTGTAACCAACCTTACCATGGTGCTAGCTCTTTGTCAAATAGCCCTCCGCCTGAAGTGTCTTTCCATATCTTTCATAATACAACTGAGGCAGAGTAGCAATCGAATTGGGCACCCTCTTCCCTCTCAGAAGCTCCTGCAACTCAATGTCAAAGTTTTGAAAGAACTCATAAAGAAGAAAGATTTCAAAAGATGTTGGGAATGGTAAACGAAGTAAAGATTTGGCCATACCAGGCTGATCAACGGGACTGGCGCTAATAGGTGGAAAAATTAACCGTGACAAAACCAAAATCCATGGTTAGAAAACACTATTCTAAAACCTATACTCTTTCTTTAGTCAGTCAAGGGTTGAAATCTTGTGCTGCAAAGTGTTAACGCGAATAACAACGTACACAACTTGTAATTGCTATTACATATCTTTGCACCGGTCAATTTCATGGAAGACGTTAAAGAGGGGAGTGACATAGTAGGGTTTGATTAATGGGAAAGCCCAGAAAATCATTGCTAGCATAAAGCTCGCACAAGCACGCTACATGGCTGTTGATGACTACGGCTAGTGCCTCATAGCAATCATCTTCAAGAATGGAACGCTTGGCTGGTCTTATCATGTAAGACAGGCATGACGAGATGTTGATGATGGGGTCAGTGCAATTCAAAGCTGCGTCTATCTGTTGTGCCATCACTCCATGACCCCTAGTGCCGCCATCAACGCCAAGGTTGTAATTATTACTTCCAGAATGGGCATGTATGCTCTCACAATTGCCACCATTGTTCTTGCAAAGACGTCCAAGGTTCAAATCTCCTTTGTAGCCTATATTGCCTCGCCAGCTTTATGTTACCTTTGTAAATATCCTCAATAGTCAATGTGCTTGCTTTAGCAATTATAAATCCTGCCGCTATATATGGAAAGGCATTTTGACATGAATATTATATTATATGAGGGTAAATTCAAGAAACAGTTTGCATGCCAAAGCTACTTTCCACTACCCTATCAACATGCACATCTCATAAAATTTCATCAATTTTAATTCCTTTAGATTATTAAATGCAAAAACAACACATGACTTCCACCTACTTGTCATTTTCAATTGCAGCTTCAAAAACTTTATGGAAAATATTCCTTGAATGCTTTCACTGTATAACGCCTTTCTGCGTAATTATTCATAAAATATACTATTTATATGTTATATTAATTAATATAGATATATTTATTTAATATAAATACAATAATAATTATTTATATATTAGACTATTTAATATAGATATATTTAAATATTTTATTATTTCTATATAATATATAATATATAGGTATAAATATTATAAATTTATTATATAGATATAAATATTATATGTATGTATAATATTTTATGTATTATATTATTCTATTTATATCTAATATGCAAATAATAAAATATATAAAGATATTCATTTCATTACTGTTTTTCATCAACCATTAAAACATATAAAATAGGATAATTTCATCGAATATTCTAGTTCTGAAAGCCATGTAGACAAGTGCACGTGAACTATTTTAAAAATTCGACGTTACGTTCATTTTTTCAAAAAATTTGCGTTTTTTAATATAAAATAAGTGATTACGAATTTTTTTTATGAAATATTTTTGGATTATTGCTAACACGGAGATATTTGTTAAAGGATATAAGGGTAACAATACGTCATCCATGACCTCATAAATAGTAATTAGTACCATTTAAGTGGAATTGAATAAGAATATATGTAAGAAAATAAGTGTTATATAGGAGTGGAAGTATTCTTGTCTTATCTTTTGAATTAAGATGTTTTTTAAGTAATATATTATTGTATCTGAATGTTTATCATATATGTAGAGTTGAATATGTTAATTAAATCTCATCAAGTTAATTACAAAATATTTTAGGAAACAGTTGAGTAGATTATTGAAGAAATTGTTTATTGTTATTTAGAAATTGGTAATGTAGAAAATATAAAGTTGGAACATTTGATGTTGTGTCTATTGTTTGAAATGGGAAAGATACCATGATTGTAAACATTCTTTGATCTTAATATAGTGATAATAAAACAATTTTAATAGTTTTTGCATAATACAAATCCTTCTTTGTATTTTCTTGATATGACCATGACATAGGTTTGTGGAATGCTCTCTATTGATCTTTTAATAGTCAAAATAATGATATAGTCATAGTCTCCTTGACCATATATTGTCTTGTTATCTATTTACAATTCCTTACTTTCTACACTCCTCTATAATTACACCTGATTTTGATGTTCTTGTAGAAAACTATTAGAAATTTTTAATGTGATAGGCATTTGACCTCTCATATAGTTAGGTCTACATGAATTATCTTTGTAATTTTTCTCTTGTCAATTACTTTTACATATTTTGTACATGAATGTTTCCTCTAAATACCTATTCTTGTTTTTAACTATTTAAATAATCTATAGTAATGATGCTATCTATTTTACCTCTTTTTTATGATGAGTAATTAAGTGAATTGGATGCATGAAATTATTTAGATTTATAACATTAAAATAAATAACATATTACATTTGTTTGTGAAGTAATATATTGAGAGGTTGATTTTGTAATCTACCTTTAAATCTTTCAATGCTAATATTATGTGTTGATGTCCCACCTATCCTCTTCATTTTTCTTTAAAAAGTGAATTAAATGTTAATGGTTTTAACAATTTTCATTAGAATATATACTCATAGAATTCCTAATATTATAATTTTCATTAAGACACAATTTCCTTGATTGTCGCGTACCTTTTATTGGTACTTTCATGTTGTGAAATCCATAATGTTTAACATATTCAAATTTAGAAATGTTATTTTATTGATGAATGGTATGAGTAATAGATAGATAGTGTGATGATTAATCATTTATATCTCTATCATAGAGACTTAAAATTTGTTGTTGTTGATGTTTAATGAGGGATGGTTAATAAATATAATGCTAAAAATTACACACTTCTAATTTTGTATTATGTTTTAGATTTATTTTGGTGTTTTCCTCCCTAAGCATGTTTTGAGGTCTATTTGGCCCTTTACACTATTTTTCATGGTGTGAAGGCCTTGTCTCTTATGGTTCCTCTTGTCAAAATCAATATTTTAAATTTGTTACGTTAATGATTTTCTAGTGGTTTGATTTTTGGGAGTTCAAGTTATCAAAATGCTAGCATGAAATGTATACATCTACATGGGATGCTAATATCCCATGATATTTTTTTATTTAGGAGCCAATTTTTGATTTTTTTACTACTTAGTACATACACAAGTTAGTGCTAACCACTTTGGGTTGAATCTAAATGTCTCTTAAGCCCATCAAGTAATAAATAACTACCTGCTTTCTTCCTATTTAAAATTTCTAGCACATTTTATCATCTAATATTTTTAATATGCCATGCTTCCATATGCTTACAATTATTTTATATCAAGTTTTAACAATGTTGAATAGTATGAACTTTAATGTAAATATTATATGAGTATTCTACAACACTCCTTGAAGGTTTAAAAACTATGTTCAACAACCTTGTCTCATCAAGCTTCTTGAGTTGATATTATATTAAATATTATTCTCATTGCTCTCATTTACTTGTTTCTTTATCATAAAATATCTTTTCTATTTTAACTTTGGACCTTAAGTTCTCCACTTTCCTATTATTAATTTCACATACATAGTAGTTTGTAATCCTTCTACTTGTGCTCATAGAATTTTCAATTCTTTTACCTTCCTAGACACATGGGTTAGCCCACAATATTGTCTCACTTTTTGGCCAAAGTAGGACATTGAAATCAATATTTTTCACCAAATTTTAACTTTATGAAACCTATAACAACTAAGCCATCAATAATTTGGAGATGATATAAACCAATGATTTGTGAGGATTTGTGTTGTAGATTCTAAATTATATATTTAAAAAAATAAATAAAAAATAATATGAGCTTTTCTACGTAACTTTTAATAGCTTTTTTTTATAGTAAACAACTTTTCTAAAAAGTGGCATATATGAAGTTGAAAGATTCAGAATGAGCCCACAAGGGATCAAGTCTTGTTGAGTGCAAAGCCCCACAACGCCTTAAAAATGGATGGGGCCGGGATCGTGCCCAAAGCAGATATTGTTGGAATGGATACCCCTAATACCTTGGCTGCTAAGCTAAAGGGGACCCCCTCGGGGGAAACTCCAACAAAAATAAAAGTGGCATTTATGTTGTAATGCATATTTTTTTATTGAAATGATAAAGTTATAATTTTTAAAATATAGAATTGTAACATCATAATCTAGTGCATGGGAATTTTTCATAATTTTTTGCTACATATGTAGCATTGAAAAAATGTAACCCTTTTTCACACTTAGTTTGGGAATGAATAATTAATGAAAAAGTGTAATTAATGATGCTTATTTAGGGTGTTTTAAAGTGTTTTCTTACACTTTCACACTAATATAGTGCTTTATTAATTAATTGAGGTTAATTAGAGCTTAATTGGCCCCTTAAATTCAAATCCAAGCCTTATTTATTGCATTTTTTTAGGGTTAAATCATGACATTCATTAATAATGTGGCATAATATTTTATTTGGCAAGGTTTGAGTCTTAGGATAGTGGCCTAGGACCCATTCACCACCTTGGGAAAATGGGTCTGCACTATGTCCTAGGACCCCCTTTTGGCATATTATTTCATCTCCCCAAAAGTTGGTCCTAGAAAACTATGCTAGGACCCATTCACTTAAGGTGGTGCATGGGTCCTCCTTATTTAGGACAACCTCTTTTGAACTTATTTTTGGTGGGATTTTAATGATTTATAATCCTAGATCTGACATCATCTTGTGTTATTTGAATTTTGAGGTTAATTCTTAAGTTTAGTATAAGTACAAGGCTAATTCACATAGTTTCATCTAAGACATCCTATCAAGTTCAAGTTATCATTAGAGCACTTTCAGGAGAGCATTATAGAGCATTTTCAAGAGAATTTTAAGGATATTCGAGGGAAGATTATTAAATTTTTATTGCAGAAATTCATTTTCATATCATCATGTCAAAGGCATAGTGCATCAAGCATGTTGTTGAGCTAGTGTGTTGATATAGTATTGAAGATCCATTTCCAAGCATTAGTTCGCATCCCATTCAAGATCAAGATCTACATTCTTCTTGGTAATTTCATGTTAGATTGTAGATTTACATTCCAAGACATCATCAGGTATCATTGTTCATGTTCATGTTTCATGTTCATATTTCATTGTTTCATCACATGGTTTAATTACCTACACCAGGTTTGAGCAAGGAGAACCCCCATTCCCTACAAATCAACACTATTTTCTCCTCTTAGATGTATGATTTCATGTCTTAGGTTTAAAATTAAGTGGAGAGTAAGATTGAAGTTACAAAATTTGTCAAAGTTGAAAAGTTGTAAGGTTCTCATCTATCTTGCAAGATCATGAGAAGTTGCCTATATAATTAATTTTCAACTTTCATGAGTTGGGTCACTTGGGAGCTTGAACTGTAAAAATTGAAGAATAGAACCTAGATATTAGTTTTCAAAAACCCTAACGGGGACCCATTCACCACTTTGGGTGAGTGAGTTCTGAGTGTTCCAAAAACAACACTTTTTTAGCAAGGTACACGTTGTTTCACTCTCTTAAAATATCCCTTATTATTGTCATAACACTTAGGAGTGACTTTTGATTATTATTTACATCATATACTATACACAATTGCATGTTTCATAGGAAAAAATAGTGGTTCATCATCTTGTTGATTCATTTTTGTGAAGCATATTTTTATATGAAATATAATGGTGAACCTAACTTATTGAACATTGTAGTTTTCTAAATTTTGGGAGTCTTTCTTCTCATCCTAGGTTAGATCTTGCATTCATTTGCATTGCATTAGATCTCATTTAGGGTGTCCTACTTTGCATTCAAGCTCCATTTCATCTAGGTTTTAGAATTATAGTGTTTTGCATTCTTTTAAATCTAAAAATTACAAGAAAGAATCATTCATCTTGCATCATATAAATTTGAATTTGAAAATCAAAACAAAATTACATATCAAACTAGGAATTTTCATTCATCACTTTATCACCTTTTCAACTTGCATTTGATAATACATTTGCCAAAATCTGATATTGAAAGTTACTATTATAGACCTTACTCTAAAAATTATTGAAAAAAGCTTAAAAATTAATCAAAAATACTTCAAAAAATACAATCTAGGATACATTCGCCTAAGGTGGAAAATAGGTCCTTGATTAGGTGTTGAGTTGCATTTTTTAGAATTTGAAAATCATTGAAAAAAGATTAAAAATTAGTAAAAAATAGTTCAAAAGCCATAATATAGGACCCATTCAGCCAAGGTAGTGAATGAGTCTGTGATAAGATGCTGGACTGATTTTTTTGGAATTTGAAATCTCTATTTTATGCTTTTGTTTTCTATTCTTATATTTCTATTTTAGTTTTCTGATTTTTTGTTTCATTAAATTCATTAAATTTAGCTTAATTTGCTTCATT
>VDFB02115670.1:292167-340660 GCA_007258455.2 Sequoia sempervirens | reverse complement strand
GCTCTAGAGATCCATCCACAATGCCCAATTCCGCAGACATAGTTGTGAGACCTTTTATAGGGAGGAAATGTTGCAATTATGGTTGAATGATTAGGAGCTCTATTTCATAATAAAAATAAAATATTAATGTATTACAACATCCAATGGCAAATGGTAGACAAGTTAGAAATATTGATAATTGTGAGATGGATTTAGATCATTCCTAGCCTAGATAAAGTGACATCCAACACTTGTAGACTATTAACCACACCTAAACAAGAGAAAAAAATGAAAGAATAAGTAAAATAAAACATCAAATCAAAATACTCCCTATTCTTGAATCTTGAATCACATCTCTTGTCTCTCCTTCTTCTTCTTATGTAATATTTTCCCTTAGATTTCGTAGTAAACTTGTGCAAGTACCTATAGATAGTAAGCAAGAAATTTAGAGATAATGGTTGTTAAGGACCAAGTGGAGGGGGAAGGCTTCTTTAATAGACAATATTTTGAATGGAAGACTAAGATTAATCCTCTAGAAAGATTCCAGGATCAATGGTAGAGGATGCATGAGAGGGAGGTTACAAAATGGATGATCAAGATTGAGTCTTAGAAAAGATGCCAAGATCAATGGTCCATAATTGGTGCACCAAAAATATGTTATTCTTGGAGGAATCATGATAGGTATGATGCCTAATAGCTATGATAGTGGTTAATGACATGACATCTTTGACTGGAGGAGGATTCATAAATAATTTATTTTGAATTATTTATTCAAAAATGGAGGAAAGGAACAAGTGGCAGATAAATAATTTATTCAAATTATTTATTTGGAGGAAATAAAAGATAAGAACATTTAATTATATTTATTCAATTTAATTAAATGTAAGGATGAAAATTGGAGAGGAATTAAATAATTTCAACAAGTATTTAATCATGGAAGAATAAAAGGTCAAATAATAATAATTATTGTTTGACTATAGACAAATGATGAAAGATAAATAATTAAATAAATAATGATTTAATTGATTATTTAAGAAAGGGGATATTAGTGACACAATTAATTAATTTTAATTGATTGGGATAGAATAGATATTAGAAAGTGAATTAATTAAACAATTACAAATGATTTAATTAATAGAGGAATATGATCAAGAATAATTGAATAATTAATATTATTCAATTATTAGAGGATGACGACCAAGGAAAAATGTTGCTCGCAGACTTAGGGCATTTTTCAGTGTCTACTTTTTTCCCCTCTTTGCATAATGTAGTTCATCATGTTGTGTCAAAGAAATTTAATTATCAAATATGCCCCAATAAAGGAAGAATGATGAGGAGGCTTGTGGTATGAAATGTGAGATGGGGTTAGAGAATTCCTAGCCTAGAATAAGTGACAGCCAACACTTCTAAGCTACTAAAACCTCATCAACAAGAGAAAATAAATAATAGAGATAATTAAAAATACAAAACATGAAATAAAACACTCCCATCATGGTTGATTCACTTTTCTTGTCTCTCCTTCTTCTTATGCCAATATTTCCCTTAAATTTGTTTTTGAAGTTGCGCAAATACCTACAAATAGTAAGCAAGAAATTTGGAGATAATGGTTGTTAAGGACCAAGTGGAGGGGGAAGGCTACTTTTATAGACAATATTTTGAATGGATGGTTGAGATTAATCCTCTAGAAATATTCCAAGATCAATGGTGGAGGATGCATGAGAGGGAGGTTATAGAATGGACGATCAAGATTGAGTCTTAGAAAAGATTCTACGATTAATGGTCTAGAATTGGTGCACCAAAAATATGTTATTCTTGCAGGAATCATGACAGGTATGACACTTGACACCTATGACAAAAATGAAGGCTATGACAGGGGTTAATGATAGGGCATCTTTAACTGGAGGAGGAAGCATAAATAATTTATTTCAAATTATTTATTCAAAAATGGAGGAAAGGGACAAATGGTAGATAACTATTTTATTCAAATCACTTATTTAGAGGAAATAAAAGATATAGCATTTAATTAAATTTATTCAATTTAATTAAATGTGAGGATGGAAATTGGAGAGGAATTAAATAATTTCAACAATTCTTTAATCATGGAAGAATGAAAGGTCAAATTATAATAATAATAATTATTCTCTCACTATAGACAAATGATGAAAGATAAATACTTAAATAAATAACAATTTATTTAATTATTGAAGAAAGGGGGTATTAATGACACAAATAATTTTTATCGATCAGGATAGAATAAAGATTAGAAAATGAATTAATTAAATAATTAAAAATTCTTTAATTAATAGAGGAATATGATCAAGCATAATTGAATAATTAAAATTATTCAATTATTAGAGGATGACAACCAAGGAAAAATGTTGCTCACAAACTTACGACATTTTATAGTGTCTACAATAATTTGTCAACCATTTTTCTAATTTGATTAAATGAAAATGGGTATAACCATTCCACTTTTAATATTCTTCAAATAACAGGACAACAAGAAGAATAAAAATGATAAATGCAAATGTATATATCCCTATATGTATATGTCTATCTTTGAGGATGCTCATATATGTATGCATGTAGGTTTTACTATATTTCTATATATACCTATATGTAGATATTTGTATATGTTGCTAGCTAGTCCCTTCATTCTTTCTTATGCAAACAATAGGATATACAACAATAAGAATAATTTCATGATTAATTACATATATGCATTGAGTTTCCCCTTTTTCTTTACATTTAAAAGAACAAATATAACCCGATATATATATCCATATATACACATCTATATATATCTATTTATATATACACTGCTATATCTGAATAGATGTGTATACTACATAGTTTTGACTATGTAGTCATTGACATGGTGACAAGGAGTTTCTTGGGGCTGTTTATGGTGATGTGGAGTTTTCTAATAATGTTTGCTAGCAGGGGTGTAGTTGTTCACCTTGATACACAGAAGTAGAATATAATTTTTTTGCTCGCGTGAGGCTCAATGCATTTTGGCAAAATTGTACAATGGCATGAGAGGAAGTAAATGCAATATTCAATGTTCTAGTGTGGGAAAGTATACTCTAAAATGTGCGAGAAAATATATTGATTAAGTTGCATTTTAAAAAGAGTCATTGTGGTGCTATGCTATTTTTAACTATTTTTAAACCAAGTCTACATAACTACGAATAAAGATAGCATAGACATCTATTTATATATACGTGTGTATATATAAATTTTTGTGCATTGTGAAATAAGCCACAGTGGTCTTCATCTATATATATGGATATATATCTTCATATATGTATATTTTTAAATATGAAACTGGGAATTCAATACATACATACATATTTGTGTGTGTGTGTATATACATAGATACACACACACAGAGATATATATCTATGTAGGTTTTGAGGAATTTAAACCCACATTAAATAGAACTTTAAGAGAGGTAGGAAAACATACATAGACCAAAAAAATTGAAAGCTCAGCCTAGAGGTACAAATCAACACCATGTTTGTAGTTTATAGAAATCCACAAAATTTTAGAATTTAGAAGAGCTAAACCACAACAATGAACAATTTGTTACAGGGAGCTTCAAACAAATGAGGGAAAAAGAATATCATGAAACATATTGATACAATAAAAGTAATCTATGTAATACTTGGCTTGTCAATTCAAAATTTGAGCCACATTATTTGACACTAAATATTATAGAAACATAGGGAAGTTGTAAAAGAACTATTAGAAAAAAAAAATTAAGAAGCATAAGAAAATGATAGATGTTTGAAAACCCTGATTAAATGGGAAACTATGATAATGAACAGTTTGTTATGGGATACTGGGGAAAATGAATAGTTTGTTCTAGAGAGCTTAAAAAGATGACAGAAAAAGAATATAATGGAACACATTGATACAACACAACTAATCTATGTAATAGCTAGCTTGTCAATCCTAAATTTGATCTACATTATCTAGCACTAAATATTATAGAAAAATAGGGAAATTGTAAAAGAACTATCAGAAAAACATACATACATACATACATATATATGTATGTATGTATGTTTTTCTGATAGTTCTTTTACAATTTATATATATATATGTATATATATATATATATATATATGTATATATATGTATATATAATATATATATATATATATGTATATCTATGTATATAGATATGTATATATGTATGTATATATATGCATATATATGTATATATATATAATATATATATATATATATATGTATATATATGTATATAGATATGTATATATGTATGTATATATGTGTATATACATCTATATATATGTATATATAACTATATATATAGACATACATACACACACACACACACACACATATATATGTATATATACATATGCATATGTATATATCTATACAATCACACATTTTGGAGCACAACAGTCTTAAAACCCTCCAATCCTCTATAAAACAAAGATGAAGGTGACAATTTTTTCAATAGTCCGCTAGCAAACCAACACCACAATGGCTCTATTGACAATGCAACTTAATCAATATATTTTCTCACACATTTCATATGACACATTCCATCTAGACAAAATAACCATGGCAATTAATAGTTTGTTATAAGGAGCTTCGCTCAGATGAGGGAAAAATAATATCATGAATAAAATATGGAGAATAGAATGGGAAAACTACAATAATCAATAGTTTGTTATGGAGAACTAGAAAAAAGAATATCATGAAACATATTAATACAAGACATATAATGTGTTTCATCCAAACAAAATAACCATGATAATTAATAGTTTGTTATAAGGATCTTGAAAGAGATGATGAAAATGAATATCATGAACCATATTGGTACAAGACAAGTAGTCTATGAACTATATGTGAAAATTAATGCTTCAAAACATAAACAGATACATATATATGAATATATATACTAAAAAAAATAGAGTAATTGTATAAGAGGTATTAGAATAACACTTAACAACCACTTAACTAATATAGAAAAAAAGAGAAATTGGAAAAGAGCTATTAGAAAAACACTTAAGAATTAGAGAAAAATGACAAATGTTCAAAAACCCACATTAAATAGAACTTTAGAATATGGAGAATATAATATGAAAACTATGATAATGAACATGATAGTTATCACACCACTAACTTAATTGAAAATTCGAGCTACATTACCTAGCACTAAATGAAGAACAATTTGTTGTGAGGAACTTCAAATAGATGAGCAAAATAGAATATCATGAAACAAATTGATATGTAAGACATATAACATGTTCCATCTAGACAAAACAACCATGAAAATTAATAGTTTGTAATAAGGAGCTTCAAATAGATGAGGAAAAAAGAATATCATGAGCAAAATATGGAGAATAGAGGAGGCAAACTATGGTAATCAACATTTTGTTATGAGGAACTAGAAAAAATAATATCATGAAGAATATTTTGTTATGGGGAACTTCAAATAGATGAGAAAAAAAAGAATATCATGAAACATATTGATACAAGACATATAACATGTTCCATCCAGACAAAATAACCATGACAATTAACATTTTTTTATAAGGAGCTTCAAAGAGATGGGGAAAAATGAATATCATGAACCATATTGGTACAAGACAAGCAGTTTGTCAATTGTATGTGAAAGTCAATGCTTCAAAACATAGACATATGCATATATGCATATATATTGAAGACAAATAGAGTAATTGTATAAGAGGTATTAGAATAAAACTTAACAACAACTAAAATAATATAGAAAAAAAGGGAAATTGGAAAAGAGCTATTAGAAAAAGACTTAAGAATCACAAAAGAAATGACAAATGTTCAAAACCCCATATTAAATAGAACTTTAAAATATGGAGAATAGAAGGGGAAAACTACGATAATGAACATGACAAATGTTTGAAAATGATAGATGTTCAAAATCCCACATTAAATAGAACTTTAAAATATCCAAAATAGAAGAGGAAAACTACAATAATGAACAGTTTTTTATGGGCAACTGAAAAAAGAATATCATGAACAACAGTTTGTTATGGGGAACTGCAAATAGATGTTTGAAAACCCACATTAAATAGAACTTTAAAATATGGAGAATAGAAGAGGAAAACTAAGATAATGAACATGACAGATGTTCAAAAATGATAGATGATAAAAAACCCACATTAAATTGAACTTTAAAATATCTAGAATAGAAGAGGAAAACTATGATAATGAACATTTTGTTATTGGCAACTGAAAAAAAAAGAATATCATGAACAATAGTTTGTTATGGGGAACTTCAAACAGATGAGAAAAAATGAATATTGTGAAACATATTGATACAAGACATATAACATGTTCCATCCAGAAAAAATAACCATGACAATTAATAGTTTTTTATAAGGACCTTCAAAGAGATAAGGAAAAAATAAATTCATGAAACATATTGGCACAAGACAAGCAGTCTATGTAACTCTTGTAAGAGGTGTTAGAATAACACTTAAGAATCACACGTAAATGATAGATGAATGAAAACCCACATAAAATACAACTAGTAAAACCAATGGGTAGCAATAATTTGTGCAAAATGAGTATAACACCATAGACTTAATTGAAAATTTGAGCTACATTACCTTGCACTAAATGGAGAACATCTTTTTATTGGGAACTTCAAACAGATGAGCAAAAAATAATATCATGAAACATATTGATACAAGACATATAACATGTTCCATCTAGACAAAATAACCATGGAAATTAACAACTTGTTATAAGGAGCTTCAAATAGATGGGGAAAAAAGAATATCATGAATAAAATATGGAGAATAGAAAAGGAAAAATATGAAAATCAACAGTTTGTTACGGGGAACTGGAAAAAATAATATCATGAAGAATAGTTTATTATGGGGAACTTCAAACAGATGAGAAAAAAAGAATATCATGAAACATATTGATACAAGACATATAACATGTTCCATCCAGACAAAATAACAACGACAATTAATAGTTTGTTTTAAGGACCTTCAAAGAGATGAGGAAAAAGAATATCATGAAACATATTGGTACAAGACAAGCATTCTATGTCACAGTTGTAAGAGGTGTTAGAATAACACTTAACAATCACAGGTAAATGGTAGATGAATGGAAACCCACATTAAATAGAACTCGTAAAGCCAATGAGTGGCAATAATCTATGGAAAATGGGTATAACACCATAGACTTATTGAAAATTTGAGCTACATTACCTGGAAATAAATATTATACACAAATAGAGAAATTATAAAAGAGCTATTAGAATAACACTTATAGCCACCAAACTAATTCTATCTTGAATATCTTTATGCTTTCATACTAACCTTCTACATATATATATATATTGTTGTCAAAACAAGCACAGACACCTAAGATGGGGGTGAATCAGTTGTCTCATAAATTTAAACTTCAATTAAACTTTTCACACTTAACTTAATCTTTGATCTAATTAATAAGCAATTAATCACAAACAATAAGAACACCAGAAACACAAAGAACACCAAGATTTATTTTGCATGGAAACCCTATTAGGGGAAAAACCATGGTGGATGTTAGTCCACAATTATACCCTATTAGAAGTATAATGAAAAATGACAAGGGGAATGCACATGCATTCAAGCTCACTTCCTACAACTCACTACTCAATTACAAAAGGGCTCACTACCCAACTGAAAATGGACTAGATCCACAAAGATTTGAACTGATAGAATAACATCTACAAAAGCTGGATTACAATTCTAATTAAGCAAAGGAAAGCTCTCTCCACACTTTTCTCTTACTATTCACACTCTGCTCTTCCTTTGAATGATTTGAACAATATTCACACACATACAGTACTAACACACACAAGTATGCACCTTTCTTCACTCACAAAACCTTGCTTATACTTTTGCTATACGGATTTACATCAACAACATAGTTGGCTAGATGATACAAAATATATTTTATAGAATCGACAATGTCGGCTCAATAATCTAAATAAATCATCAATATGGTTCAAACACCATTGGCCAAGATTATAATAAGATCAAAAAAAATATCCTCGAGTGTTCCAAGCATTTGAACTCCAAAAATTTGCAACACATTACCACCATCACATCAGCTGGGAATAAGAAAAATAAACATGCACAAGAAAAATCTTCGACCATGATCACACCAATCAACGCGGACATGCAACAATGATAGAGAACATACTAGAAGCATCCATGAGCACCAAGAAACAACATCTAAAAACATCTGCAGCAAGTTAAATTACTAGAATAACACGAACTTTAATTAGGAACATTGACAAAGACCACAAAAACACTATCAGAACACAAATTTCCATAACATTCACAAATTATAATCATGCGGACCTCTGAAGCTTCTGGTGGATGATCTAGAAACTTTCAATAGTAAATCCTTCAGTTCACAGTAGCTGAACTTTCACATATTGAACACAAAACCTTCATGACTTGAATGATCCACAAACTGCTTGAAACTTATTCTTTTACAATTTTCTCAATATCCTCCACATGTGTAACCTTCAACATCACAATGCTAATAGTGTTTAGATCAATGACAACCACATATCAGCAACACAACTATATTTCCCAACAATCTTCCCCTTTGGCATTGATGGAAACACATGATGTCAAAAATACCATCAACCCAAAACTTAACTCCACTACTCTTCTTCTTGCACAAGACTCGACCCCCCCTTAGAACATAAGGATTTTTGACATTACTCTTCTCCCATTTTGACATCAATGGAAAAGGTAAACAATAGCTTTCCATATACATGCTTTGAAACCACATATCTACACATATGACTACTCCCCCTAAGTAGTAGCCACAAAAAACATCAATCCAAATCAAGATATGGTAATGATGTACACAGATTGATGCATGAAAATGGATCTTTTAGTTTTTATCAGGACGGGTGATTACCCCTAGCAATCCTCTGAGATACTCAAAAGTATCATTTGGTAATGGCTTAGTGAAAATATTTGCAATTTGTTCTTTTTTGGGAACATACTGCAATCAAACTTCTTTCTCATTCACTTTCTCCCTCAAGAAATGGAACTTGATTGATATGTACTTAGTCTTTGAGTGTAGTATCACATTCTTTGATATGTTGATAGCACTAGAGTTGTCACAATATATTGTCATAGGCTCATCATACTCAACACCAATGTATAGCTAAGAATTTGTTTCATCCACATCACTTGTGTATAGCGATTTGTAGCAATAATGTATTCAACTTTAGCAGTAGACAAAGAGATAGAGTTCTGCTTTTTTCTCAACCACAACACCAAATTCTTCCCTAGGAAGAATGCACCACCATTGGTACTTTTACTGTCACCTACATCTCCGGCCCAGTCAACATCTGTATATGCATTTAGGATAAGATTATCATCTTTTGGAAACCATAACCCAAAGTCAATTTTTCCTTTTAGATATCTGAAGATTCTTTTAATTATGGTCACATGAGGTTCTTTTGGGTCAAACTGAAATCTAGCAACCATATATACAACATTCATAATGTCTGGCCTATCCCGAGTCAGATAGAGCAATCCTCCAATCGTTGACCTATACCTTGTTTGATTGGATTTGGGAGAATCATCATTCTATGTCAACTTACATCTAGTTACCATGGGAGTACCAATAGGTTTTGAATCCTCCATACCAAACTTCTTTAACAATTCTCTTACATACTTGGATTGTGATATGAATATCCCACTTTCTAATTGAGTAACTTGTAATCCCAAAAAGAATTTCATTTCACCAATCATGCTCATTTCAAATTCACTCTTCATTTGATCAGCAAACTTCATACACAAGTTATCATCTCCTCCAAAAATGATTTCATAAACATAAACTTCAATAATCAACTCTTTTTCATGATCTAATTTAAAGTACAAGTTGCTATCAGTAGTACCTTTGTTGCATCCAAGCTTCAGCATTTTTTTTTCTAGTCCAGCGTACCAGGCTCTGGGGGATTGTTTTAATCCATACAAAGCCTTCTTTAGCTGATAGACCATATCTTCCTTGTCAGTCAGTAGGAATCCATCAGGTTGTTCTATGTATACTTCTTCTTCTAGTTCTACATTAAGAAAGGCTGACTTGACATCCATTTGGTAGACCTTATAATTCTTGTATGTAGCATAGGAAAAAAATAATCTTACAGCTTCTATTTTGGCAATAGGAGTAAATTTTTCTTCAAAATAAATTCCTTCCATTTGTGAGTACTCTTTGCAGACTAACCTTACTTTGTTTCTAACAACTTCACCTTGTTCATTTAGCTTATTCCTAAAAACCTATTTAGTACCAATCACATTTTTATCTTTAGGTCTAGGAACAAGTACCCATCTATTGTTCATTTCAATCTACATCAGCTCCTCTTTCATGGCTTCCATCCAATACTCATCATTGTAGGCTTCTTGGACATTTTTGGGTTCAATTTGAGAAATCAGACAATATTCCTCTACAATCTTTCTTTTAGTTTGCACACCCTTATTCTTGTCAGCTATGATTTGATTCTCAGAATGATTTAATCTTACATACCTTGGAACATTTGGGTTATGTCGCACATATGGCTCTTCTTCTCTTTCTTCTGCACTCACACTTGTCTCTACTTCTTGACTGTCTTGATTTACTGGAACAATTTGAGGTTGTCTCAATGGAACATATGGTATGATCTGAAGTTGATTTTGTGTCTAAACACTTTTTCCTTTATTTGTATTATCTTCATATGAATCATAGCCATTGCATCTGGATGATTTACTAGAGTCCTCATCAACTCTGACATTTGTACTCTCAACCATTTTTCACAGTTTTTTATTGAAACACCGGTATTCCTTACTCTTGGTAGCGTATCCTAGGAAGATTCCTTCATCACTTCTTGCTTCAAATTTTCTTATATCATCATCTCTTTTGATGTAGCACTTCCTTCCAAAAAATTTAAAATATTTAATAGTAGGATTATGTCCAAACCACAATTCATATGGAGTCTTACCAAAGTCACAATTTACTTTTACCTGATTCGATGTGTATACGACAATGCTTACCGTTTCACTTCAGTAGGTATCAGGCACATTTTCTTCTAGCATCATTGTTCTGGCAACATTCAAAATAGTTTTGTTCTTTCTTTCTACAACACCATTTTGTTGGGGGGTCTAGGGAGTAGATAGTTGTCTTCTAATTCGATTCTCTTCACAAAAAGAATAAATTCCCTTTCACCATGAAGACTTTTCACTCTGGCAGGACCACATAGGTTTGTATGTACCAACGCCAACAATCCACTTGTATAATATTGTTTGATTTGGAAGGAGGTCCTTTTCCTCTTACCCATTTGACATTCCTTACAGATTGTGTTAGTAGGCTTTACTATATTTAGTAGATCCCTAATGGCTTGGGAGGAACTTATCTTGACAATATTATCAAAGTTTACATGACACAGTCTTCTATGCCATAGCCAGCTGTCATTTACTTGTGCAACCAAACAACTTTCTTTAGTAGTAGTCAAATGAAAGATATTACCTTTTCTTTGTTTGCCTGAGGCAATTAGGTTTCCTCAACTTCCATATATCTTGCATCTTCTATCTCTTAATTGAAGATCATAACCCTTATGCACCATTTGTCTGACATTCAATAGGTTGTGCTTTAAACCTTCAATATAGAGAACATCATTAGTGTTGTGATTACCACCAAGATAGATAGACCCTCTGCCACAGGTCTCACAAGCATTGTTATCACCAAATCTTACAATCCCACCATCATACTTCTCTAAACTTACAATTTTTTCCTTATCACTAGTCATGTGATGTGAACATCCACTATCAATGATCCACTCATCCTTCTCTTCTATACTGGCTGCAAGATATTTTTTAATTGTAGTAGACTCAATGGCTTCTAGATCACTTTCCTTAATGGCAATGAACACCCATCCATCTCCATTTCCTTCAGGCTCGTCATCTGATTCGTATTCCTCGGCAAAATAACACTTCTTTTGAAACTTTTGTTTGTTTGGCTTAGGTCTTAAACTCTATCAAGACATCTTGATGCAAAATGATCTATTTTATTGCATGAAAAACATATAAGAGATAATTTTCCTTCATGCTTACCTTTACCTCTGCCTTCTCTTCTTGCAATCATTGCTTTTGGCTCTTCTACCTCTCTTTCTTGATCTTCAAGTTGTTTCATATTTTCCTCATATATTTTCATCCTTCTGGAACACTCACCTAATTCATATCTTGATATGATTCTCTTGGATACAATAGCCTTGAATGTAGTCTTAGTCTTAGGAATAGATTCACCAAATTCACTCAACTCAAAAGCAGCTAACTTACAAACTAGTGTGTCTCTTTTTCAGATTCGTTATAGATCTCTTTTCTTCAATTTCATAAGCCTTTGATTTGTAGGAAGGAGGTAATGATCTGAGTACCTTAGCCACAATTTCATCTTCATCAAGGACACCACCGGAACACCTGATGCCCATCACTGGTTCATTCACTCTTTGCATAAAAGAGGAGATATTCTCATCTTCACTCATCCTTAGGTTTTCATACTTTCCCTTTAAACTTTGCAGATTTTCCATCTTCACATGTACATCTCCTTCATCTAGAGTCTCCAACTTTGTCCACATTTCTTGATTTTTCTTCAATCCCAACATATTTTTCATTTTTGAGTCTGTTAAAGCACTCAGTATAGCTTCCATAGCCCAGACATTATTCTCAACATCTCTCTTCTCATCAGCAGTGGAAGGACCATTTGCAGTGATAACATATGGATTCTTTGTGATCAACCAGTAGGGTTCACCAATCCACTTCAAATGAAATTCCATTCTTGTCTTCCACAATGAATGATTGGTTCCATCAAATCTAGGGTTGTCCTTCTTGTATGTTTCCATTTTAGATCTCCTCAAGCTTTTAAACTTCTCTCAGAGGAACTTGCTCTGATACCAATTGTTGGAAAAACAAGGACAGACAACTAAGATGGGGGTGAATTAGTTGTCTCAGAAATTTAAACTTCAATTAAAATTTTCACACTTAAATTAACTTAATCTCTGATCTGATGAACAAGCAATTAATCACAAACAATAAGAACACCAGAAGCACAAACAACACCAAGATTTTTTTTGTGGAAACCTTATTAGGGGAAAAACCATGGTGGATGTTAGTCCACAATTATACCCTATTAGAAGTATAATGAAAAATGAAAAGGGGAATGCACAGGCATTCAAGCTCACTACCTAGAGCTCATTCCTTAGTTACAAAAGGACTCACTACCCAACATAAAATTGATTAGAACCATAGAGATTTGAACTGATAGAATAACTTCTGCAAAAGTTGGATTACAGTTCCAATTAAGCACAAAAAAGCTCTCTCCACACTTTGCTCTTACTCTTCACACTTTGCTTTTCCTTTGAATGATTTGAACAATATCTGCACACATACAATACTGACACACACAAGTATGCATCTTTCTTCACTCACACAACCTTGCTTATATATTTGTTTTATGGATTTACATTAACAACCTAGTTGGCTAGAGGATACAAAATATATTTCATAGAATTGACAATGTTGGCTCAATAATGTAAATAAATCTTCAATGTAGATCAAACACCATCAACCATGATTAAAATTAAGATAAAAAATATTATCCTCAAGTGTGCCAAGCATTTAAATTTGAACTCCAAAAATATGCAACATGTTACCACCATCATGTCAGCTAGGAACAAGAAAAATGAACATGCACAAGAAAAATATTTGACCACGATCACACCGATCAACTTGGACATGCAACAATGATATAAAACATACTAGAAGCATCCATGAGCACCAAGAAACAATAGAGAAACATCTACAGCAAGTAAAAACACTAGAATCATACAAACTTTAATCAGGAACACTGACAAAGACCATAGAAACACTGTCAGAACATAGATTTCCATAACATTCACAAATAATCATGCACACCTCTGAAACTTCTGGTGGATGATCTAGAAACTCTCAATAGTAAATCCTTGAGTCCACAATAGCTAAAATTTCATGTATTGAACACAACACCTTCATGACCTGACTAATCCACAGACTGCCTGAAACTTATTCTTTCATAATTTTCTCAATATCCTCCACATATACAACCTTCAACATCACAATGCTAATAGTGTTGGCATCAATGACAACGACATATCAACAACACAACTACAGTTCCCAACATATATATATATATATACATTTTCTCCTATCTTAATATGCAATTGCTCCTATGGTAATGGGTATAACCCCAAAAAAGCATAGAGATAACTACAAACAATAAACGAAGGGCGAAAAAATTACTAACCCTAACCGTAATTTTTGATGAAAGAAAGAATATTTAATTGCAATTTCTCCATGCATACAGAGCCATAATCTCTTCAAAGTCTCCAAAATGGGTATAACATCAAAGATACAAACATATAACAAGAAGACATGAACAATAAATTAATCATTATGTCGTATACCCATGTAAAATGACTTACATATTCCAGAGAACAATAGTTTTAAAAGCCTCCAATTTGCTATAAAATAGAGTTGAAGGCGACGATTTTTAGAATAGTTTGTTATCAAACCAACACCACAATAGCTCTTTCAACAATGCAACTTAATCAATATACTTTCTTGCACATTTCAGAGTATACTTTGCCACACTACAACATTGAATATTGCATTTACTTCCTTTATCGCCATCGTACAACAATGACAAGATGCATTAACCCTCACCCAAGCAAACACTTACTATTTTACTTTTGCGTATCAAGGCAACCAAGTCCACCAACGCCAACCCACGTAATTAGAAAACTCCACGTTATCATAAAAAACCTCGGGAAACTCACCGTCGGTCGGGAAATTTCTGGCATCAAGAAATTCTATTCATGACTGGGTTGATGAAAATCCTAATGAAAATTTTAAACAAAAAGCCTATCAACTAATTATTTATATATTATTCATAAAATATACTATTTATATGTTTTATTAATTAATATAGATATATTTACTTAATGTAAATACAATAATAATTATTTATATATTAGAGATATATTTAAATATTTTATTATTTCTACATTATATAATATAATATATAATATAGGTATAAATATTATAAATTTATTATATAGATATAAATATTATATGTATGTATAATATTTTATGTATTATATTATTCTATTTATATCTAATATGCAAATAATATGCAAATAATAAAATATATAAAGATATTCATTTCATTACTGTTTTTCATCAACCATTAAAACATATAGAATAGGATAATTTCATCGAATATTCTAGTTCTGAAAGCCATGTAGACAACTGCACGTGAACTATTTTAAAAATTCAACGTTGCGTTCATTTTTTCAAAATTTGGCCTTTTTTAATATAAAATAAGTGATTACGAATTTTTTTTATGAAATATTTTTAGATTATTGCTAAGACGGAGATATTTGTTGAAGGATATAAGGGTAACAATACGTCATCCATGAACTCATAAATAGTAATTAGTACCCTTGACCATATATTAATACTCAAAATAATGATATAGTCATAGTCTCCTTGACCATATATTGTCTTGTTATCTATTTACAATTCCTTACTTTCTACACTCCTCTATAATTACACCTGATTTTGATGTTCTTGTAGAAAACTATTAGAAATTTTTAATGTGATAGGCATTTGACCTCTCATATAGTTAGGTCTACATGAATTATCTTTGTAATTTTTCTCTTGTCAATTACTTTTACATATTTTGTACATGAATGTTTCCTCTAAATACCTATTCTTATTTTTAACTATTTAAATAATCTATAGTAATGATGCTATCTATTTTACCTCTTTTTTATGATGAGTAATTAAGTGAATTGGATGCATACCTATTCTTGTTTTTAACTATTTAAATAATCTATAGTAATGATGCTATCTATTTTACCTTTTTTATGATGAGTAATTAAGTGAATTGGATGCATGAAATTATTTAGATTTATAACATTAAAATAAATAACATATTACATTTGTTTGTGAAGTAATATATTGAGAGGTTGATTTTGTAATCTACCTTTAAATCTTTCAATGTTAATATTATGTGTTGATGTCCCACCTATCCTCTTCATTTTTCCTTAAAAAGTGAATTAAATGTTAATGGTTTTAACAATTTTCATTAGAATATATACTCATAGAACTCCTAATATTATAATTTTCATTAAGACACAATTTCCTTGATTGCTGCGTACCTTTTACTGGTACTTTCATGTTGTGAAATCCATAATGTTTAACATATTCAAATTTAGAAATGTTATTTTATTGATGAATGGTATGAGTAATAGATAGATAGTGTGATGATTAATCATTTATATCTTTGTCATAGAGACTTAAAATTTGTTGTTGTTGATGTTTAATGAGGGATGGTCAATAAATATAATGCTAAAAATTACACACTTCTAATTTTGTATTATGTTTTAGATTTATTTTGGTGTTTTCCTCCCCGAGCATGTTTTGAGGTCTATTTGGCCCTTTACACATTATTTTTCATGTTGTGAAGGCCTTGTCTCTTATGGTTCCTCTTGTCAAAATCAATATTTTAAATTTGTTACGTTAATGATTTTCTAGTGGTTTGATTTTTGAGAGTTCAAGTTATCAAAATGCTAGCATGAAATGTATACATCTACATGGGATGCTAATATTGCATGATATTTTTTTATTTAGGAGCCAATTTTTGATTTTTTACTACTTAGTACATACACAAGTTAGTGCTAACCACTTTGGGGTGAATCTAAATGTCTCTTAAGCCCATCAAGTAATACATAACTACCCACTTTCTTCCCATTTAAAATTTCTAGCACATTTTATGATTTAATATTTTTAATATGCCAAGCTTCCATATGCTTACAATTATTTTACATCAAGTTTTAAAAATGTTGAATAGTATGAACTTTCATGTAAATATTATATGAGTATTCTACAACACTCCTTGAAGGTTTAAAAATTATGTTCAGCAACTTTGTCTCATCAAGCTTCTTGAGTTGATATTATATTAAATATTGTTCTCATTGCTTTCATTTACTTGTTTCTTTATCATAAAATCTCTTTTCTATTTTAACTTTGGACCTTAAGTTCTCCACTTTCATTATTAATTTCACATACATAGTAGTTTGTAATCCTTCTACTTGTGCTCATAGAATTTTCAATTCTTTTACCTTCCTAGACACATCGGTTAGCCCACAATATTGTCTCACTTTTTGGCCAAAGTAGGATACTGAAATCAATATTTTTCACCAAATTTTAACTTTATGAAACCTATAACAACTAAGCCATCAATAATTTGGAGATGATATAAACCAATGATTTGGGAGGATTTGTGTTGTAGATTCTAAATATATATATTTAAAAAAAAAAATGAGCTTTTGTACATAACTTTTAATAGATTATTTTTTATAGTATACAACTTTTCTAAAAAGTGGCATTTATGAACTTGAAAGGTTCAAAATGAGCCCACAAGGGATTAAGTCTTGTTGAGTGCAAAGCCCCATGACGCCTTAAAAAGGGATGAGGCCGGGATCGTGCCCCGGGTGGATTTTGGTGGAATGGATACCCCTCAAACGTTGGCTACTAAGCTAAAGGGGACCCCCTCGGGGGCATCTCCAACAAACAAAAACAGTGGCATTTATGTTGTAATGCATATTTTTTTTATTGAAATGATAAAGTTATAATTTTTATAATATAGAATTGTAACATCATAATCTAGTGCATGGGCATTTTTCATATTTTTTTGTAACATATGTAGCATCGAAAAAATGTAACCCTTTTTCACACTTAATCTGGGAATGAATAATTAATGAAAAAGTGTAGTTAATGATGCCTTATTTAGGGTGTTTTAAAGTGTTCTCTTACACTTTCACACTAATATAGTGCTTTATTAATTAATTGATGTTAATTAGAGCGTAATTGGCCCCTTAAATTCAAATCCAAGGCTTATTTATTACATTTTTCAAGAGTTAAATCTTGGCATTCATTAATAATGTGGCATAATATTTCATTTGGCAAGGTTTGAGTCCTAGGATAGTGACCTAGGACCCATTCACCAACTTGGGAAAATGGGTCCCCACTATATCCTAGGACCCCCCTTTGGCATATTATTTCATCTCCCCAAAAGTTGGTCCTAGAAAACTATGCTAGGACCCATTCACTTAGGGTGGCAAATGGGTCCTCCTTATTTAGGACAACCCCTTTTGATCTTTATTTTGGTGGGATTTTAATGATTTAGAATCCTAAATTTGACATCATCTTGTGTTATTTGAATTTTGTGGTTAATTCTTAAGTTTAGTATAAGTACAAGGCTAATTCACATAGTTTCATCTAAGACATCCTAGCAAGTTCAAGTTATCATTAGAGAACTTTTAGAAGAGCATTATAGAGCATTTTCAAGAGAATTTTAAGGATATTCAAGGTAATATTATTAAATTTTTATTGCAAAAATTCATTATCATATCATCATGTCAAAGGCATAGTGCATCAAGCATGTTGTTGAGCTAGTGTGTTGATGTAGTATTGAAGATCCATTTCCAAGCATTAGTTCGCATCCCATTCAAGATCAATATCTACATTCTTCTTGGACATTTCATGTTAGATTGTAGATTTACATTCCAAGACATCATCAGGTATCATTGTTCATGTTCATATTTCATTGTTTCATCACATGGTTTAATTACCTAAATGGGGTTTGAGCAAGGAAAACCCCCATTCCCTAAAAATCAACGATATTTTCTCCTCTTAGATGTATGATTTCATGTCTTAGGTTTAAAATTAAGTGGAGAGTAAGATTGAAGTTACAAAATTTGTCAAAGTTGAAAAGTTGTAAGGTTCTCATCTATCTTGGAAGATCATGAGAAGTTTCCTACATAATTAATTTTCAACTTTCAGGAGTTGGGTCACTTGGGGACTTGAATTGTAAACATTGAAGAACATAACCTAGAAATTAGTTTTCAGAAACCCTAATGGGGACCCATTCACGAGTCCTCAGTGTCCCCAAAACAACACTTTTTCAGCAAGGTACACTTTGTTTCACTCTCTTAAAATCTCCCTTATTGTTGTCATAACACTTAGGAGTGACTTTTGATTATTATTTACATCATATACTATACACAATTGCATGTTTCATAGCAAAAATTAGTGGCTCATCATCTTGGTGATTCATTTTTGTGAAGCATATTTTTATATGAAATATAATGGTGAGCCTAACTTATTGAACAATGTAGTTTTCTAAATTTTGGGAGTCTTTCTTCTCATCCTAGGTTAGATATTGCATTCATTTGCATTGAATTAGATATCATTTATGGTGTCCTAATTTGCATTCAAGCTTTCATTTCATCTAGGTTTTAGAATTACATTGTATTGCATTCTTTTAAATCTAAAAATTACAAGAAATAATCAGTCATCTTGCATCATATAAATTTGCATTTGAAAATTAAAAAAACTTACATATCAAACTAGGAATTTTCATTCATCACTTTATCACCTTTTCATCTTGCATTTAATAATACATTTGCCAAAATCTGATATTGAAAGTTACTATTATAGACCTGAATCTAAAACTTATTGAAAAAAGCTTAAAAATCAATCAAAAATAGTTCAAAAAATACAATCTAGGATACATTCACCCAAGGTGGAAAATAGGTCCTTGATTAGGTGTTGAGATGCATTTTTTGGAATTTGAAAATCATTGAAAAAAGATTAAAAATTAGTTAAAAATAGTTCAAAACCCTAATCTAGGACCCATTCGGCCAAGGTAGCGAATGCGTCCATGATTAGGTGCTGGACTAATTTTTTTGGAGTTTGAAATCTCTATTTTATGCTTTTGTTTTCTATTCTTACATTTCTATTTTAGTTTTCTGATTTTTTGTTTCATCAAATTCATTAAATTTAGCTTAATTTGCTTCATTTAGTGCATTATCAAAATTCAAAACTGCATTTACAAAATTTCATTTTTAGTTTGTTGCATTGTGTAATGAGTAAATTGCATTATTTAGAATCTAAAAATTGCATTACATTCTAGGTCATTGCATTGCCTCTTTCCATTTTGGATTTGCACACTATGTTTGTAAAACTTGTATGAGCTTTACAACTTGTTGTCCTATTAGTAATACTATTCTAAGATGTAGTTTGAGCCACATGTCATCCTACAATATCTCACTTGCTATGGATCTTAGGTTTTCTAACTCTCTTTTTGATAGTTTTAATAATTAACCCTCTATGGCTCATAGTTTGCATACTTCATTTCTCATGACTTCCACTAATGTGGATGATTTTCATCTCTCGCAAGAAGACATAAAAACATTAGATGAAAACATAGAAAACTTGCAATACTTTATCCTTACTGAAAGCATGGACATTAGTATGACTCCTACTTTAAAAAATCTAAGGAAAGTTCTTAAAACAAGAAACAAAACACAAATTGTCAATAGCATTACTTGCTTCCTAAATGAGAACTTAAAAAAACAAGAGAATAATAACATCCATGCCTCGGTCAACTTTATCAAAGTTAGACCTTGTAATGGCTCAACTAAAAAGCCTCTTGATATTTCTTTCTCACAATACAACTTACTTAGACATGCACCTAATGGTCCTCTTTACATAGTCAATTGAATCAATAATAAGCCTACTAATCAGATATTAATTGATCCCATCTATGGAGAGAATGTGATCACTAAGGAATTCCTATTTTTTCATGAAATCTATCAAGATACATATAATAAACCAAAAGAATGGATCAAGAAGCGTAATTTTTTTGATTTTCCTATGATAGGCTCAATAGATATCCCTTTAAAAGTTGCATTGAAAACATTAAATGTTTCATTCACCATCATCCCATAATTAGACCAATTTCATGTGAAGTCAAGCTACCCATGGCTTCTCTCCATGAATGTCGTCCCCTCAATTGTGTGCATAAATGTTTAAATTTTTCATTTGGCAACAATATATTTTCTTTGCATCATAGTGGGTTTAATCTTGCATCTTCCCAAGGGAACTTTTCATTATATTTCTTTTGGCTTAAGCCTATGGAACCTATTAAACCTCGTGAGGACTTTTTTTCAAAATCATATAAAAAGTTCAAGGAAAAGCATATAGCAAAATTATCCCTTTGAAACATGCCTCAGTCTATGGTTGAACCACCTATCCTTGACGAGACAATGATTGAACCCAAATACCTTTCAAACATTCAAGAACAATCTATCACAAATCCTCCTATAATTTCTTATAAGCAACCATGAGATAACCAAAACAATCCCATTGTCCCTCATAAAGTTAAACATGTTTACAAAGCTAAAGAGAAAGTGGTTGAACAACCTCCTATTTTTTCTTTTGTTCCTCCCAAGGAAGAGAAGAAACCTATGATTGATAAATTCACTCCTACACAAACACAAATTGATAATAGATTGAAACAAAATTGAATTTCTAGATAGCATAGGCATAGACATCATTCTAAAGAAGATAAGAACAACATAGAAAATAAAAATCTGAACTTAACTGAAGCAATGCATGATGAACCTATACCCTCGCCGCAACATAAATAAGACCCGTCCATGGACATTATCATATGACCTCCCATTATGGTTAATCTAGATGATGACAGGGAAATTACAAAGAAGGATGAACAAGATCATAACAAATTGAATACATTATTCTCCTCTTCTATGAGCTTAAATGAAAAATATCCTAAAAAGAGTGTTGAACTTGGTGCTTCTCCTAGTTCGAAAAATATTTTTTTCCCTTTGGTTATTTATTCGCCTTCTGTTTATACAATCTGAGATTGGGATGTAGATGATTTGCTCTAGGTTGAATTGCATGTGCCTTACTAGTCTTTTGCTTTGTTTTCTTTTCATGTTTCTTTATGAGATTACATGTGCATAATTTGATCCCTCGTGATGTTTCATTTGATGTATCTCTCTCTCTCTTTATGCATTCCTTTATATGTACCTACCTTCTTCTCTATGCCATAAGCTCTTTATCTTTTTTAATTGTCATGTGTTTATCTTCTAGGGATGACACAAGGAATCAAGGCATTTAGGTCTCTTTATATTGACCCAAAATATTTATTTTATCTTTTTTAGTTGTCTTGTATTTTCCTTTTGGGGATGACACAAGGCATTGGGACATTTAGGTCTCTTCCATGTTGACCCAAAATCTTTCCGTTTATCTTTTTCATTTGTTTTGTGTTTTCCTTTTGGGGATGTCGTAAGGTGTTGATACACTTAGGTCTCTTCCATGTTGACTCAAATATTTTTTTTTGTTCACTCTCTTTGTGTCATTCTTCTAGTTCTATGAGTATTTGGGGAATAATGACAATTTGAAGCTCTAAAACAACATTGTAACAAAGACCTACTAACCCTGAATCCATAGATTCATTATGTATTTTTGGGGGCAACATTTCCTTCCTATTTCATGGTATAGCTTTATTTTGGAAACATATGACTTGGCATAGGGTTTTCCAAGGAAAGCTCTCATGCCTTAGGAGGAAAATTTGGCTACTTTAAAATAGTTTCTCATAGCAATGGTGTTAGCAACCACTTTAAATTAAGGGAATACATCGATGACATGTTTCAAGATTTTTCTTATTTCATGGTGTGATTTTTTTTTTCTTGTGACGTGTCCTTTTCTTGGTGACGGACACATTAGGTTTGATGTCCTCCAAGACTGTGATATTTTTAAGCATACAATTTCCCTTAGTGGCATGATGCGAATGAGGCATCCCATAAGTGGTGATCTAATACTCTTGAATTTTCCTCTCTTGGAGACATTAGGCATGATGTTCCCTAAGAAGAAGGCCTTAGTGAATGAAGAAAAATCCCCTTTAAAAAAAATTATAGACATAACATTCAAAAAGCTTAGAATTGTGGTGACTTATCGAAGTTGTCAGGAGGAAAATTTCGGTATGGTATGGGAGGCTAATATAATTCTTTCATTTTTCAACCTCATTGGGATAACTCACCTAGTGGATAGGTTGAGGTTCCACTACCCTAGAGTGAGCACACATGCTATGTAAAACAACCTATATGTGCTCCACATCGCACTGCACTGTCAAATCTTGATCCTTTTTCTAGTACAATCATGTTCCACATTGTGTTGGAACGATTAAAGCTTGATACTTTATTTTCCCTCTTTCCTTGTCCTTGATAAGGTATGATTATATATCTTTTTTATTGTTGCATACTTAAGTTTCTTGAATATCTACTTTACTATGAGTTATTCATTGGGGAAACTCTCACTAAAGTGGGGGAAAAATGTAGCATCGAAAAAAGTATCTCTTTTTCATGCTTAGTTTGGAAATGAATAATTAATGATAAAATATACTTCATGATTCTTTATTTAGGGTGTTGTAAAGTTTTTTCTTACACTTTCACACTGATCTAGGGATTTATTAATTAATTTAGGTTAATTGGAGCTTAATTGGCCCCTTAAATTCAAATCCAAGCCTTATTTATTGCATTTTTCAAGGGTTAAATCCTAACATTCATTAATATTGTGGAATAATATTTCATTTGGCAAGGTTTGAGTCCTAGGATATTGACCTAGGACCCATTTTCCACCTTGGGAAAATGGGTCCCCACTATTTCCTAGGACCCCATTTTGGCATATTACTTCATTTCCCCAAAACTTGGTCTTAGAAAACTATGCTAGGACCCATTCACCCAAGGTGGTGAATGGATCATCCTTACTTAGGACAGACCTTTTTGAACTTATTTGTGGCAGGATTTTATGGATTTTGAATCCTATATCTAAATTTTTCTTGTGTTATTTGAATTTTGAGGTTAATTCTTAAGTTTAGTATAAATACAAGGCTAATTCACATAGTTTCATCTAGTCATCCTAGGAAATTCAAGCTACTATTAGAGCACATTCACAAGAGCATTATAGACCATTTTCAAGAGAATTTTAAGGAAATTCAAGGGATTATTATTTAAGTTTTATTTCAGAAATTCAAGATCATATCATCATATCAAAGGCATAGTGCATCAAGTGTGTTGTTGAGCTAGTGTTTTGATGTAGTATTGAAGATCCATTTGCAAGCATTGTTTCAAATACAATTCAAGATCAAGATCTACATTATTCATGGAAACTTCATGTTATATTGCATATTTAAACTCCAAGACATCATCCAAGGTATCATTGTTCATGTTCATATTTCATTATTTCATCACAAGGTTTAATTACCCATATGGGGTTTGACCAAGGTAAACCCCCATTCCCTAACAATCAAAAAAAATTTCTCCACTTTGACACAAGATTGTAGATATTAGGTTGAAGATTAAGGGGAGAACAATATTGAAACAAAAAATTTCAAAGTTGAAAAGCTGCAAAGTTCTCATCTATGTTGCAAGACCACAAAAAGTTCCCTACATAATTATTTTTTGAATTTTAGGAGCTGGTCGCCTAGGAGTTGGAAGTGCAGACATTGAATAATAGAAAATAGAAATTAGTTTTCAAAATCCATAATAAGGACCCATTCCCTAATTTGGGTGAATGATTCCTCAATGACCCCAAAACAAAACTTTTTCAGCAAGGTACACATTGTTTCAACGTCTTAAAATTTCCCTTATTGTTGTCATAATAGTTAGGAGTAATTTTTTATTTCTATTTAAATCATATACTATACACAATCGCATTTTTCATAGAAAAAATTAGTGGTTCATCATCTTGATAAATTCATTTTGATAAACCCTATTTTTATATGAAACAACATATATGTTTTTTAATTAAGTTTCAAAGTCAAAGTAATTATAATTTGGACATAGGTGTATGTTGTAACACAAATTTTTTTTTTTTATTGAAATTATTATAATTATTTTTACTAAATTAAGGAAATCAATACTTAGTACACACATTTTTTAGATTTTTTTTCTCTGTTTTTCCATTTTTTTGGATTTGTGAAACAAATAACTTAATGTTTGGTGAAAACCATACATTCAAAAGAAAAAAAATATAAATATAATGATAAATTTAAAAGTTTTGAAAATTATAATTTTTGGAGAGATTATAATAATGGATACATATTTACAAAACATAATTTCTAAATGTTTTTTTTTAATTCCTCAAAAGGTAAAGAAAACCTGGGTTTTTGGCAGCATTTTGACAGGCTTGAAGAAGACTCCATTGTGGGATATAATTTAAGAGTAGATGAGTTCTATCCAATTGGTTTTGATCGGAGGGGATATTATCTATCTCTCTTCAATTAAAAACCTTTAGATGGAACCCTTCAAGTCTTAAATCCCTATATTTTCTAAAAAATATGCAATTTTAGGTGAAAATTAGGATGACCCAAGTTTGGGACCCATTATTGTTTCCTCATCATAAAATCTCTATGATATTTTAACTTTGGGCATTGAGGTCTCCACTATCTCATTATAAATTTCACGTACATAGTATTTTGTACTCCTTGTACTTGTTCTCATAGAGCTTTTATTGCTTTCACCTTCCTAGACACAGTTAAGATAAAAGGATACACTATTTCATTCATTTCTATGTATTCGCTATCCATGGAGGTTGAAAGACCAAAGTAGGGGCTCAACTAGTTGTGGTAAGATCCTCATAAGCCCTAAAAAATATCTTCTTAGATTGTAGGATTCTATTTGAAGCCTTATATCAAAATGAGGGATTTTGTTCCCTTTTATCTCCTTTCATCATTTTCTTTTGAATTAAATATTTCTAGTAAGCTAGTTCCATTTGATTTGTTGTCCTACCTATAAATTTTATTAATATTCTTTATATTTTTTGTACAGTTAGGTGTAAGTTTTTGAAAGGAAGTTGGATATATGGAAGAAAATTCCTACACCAATTGAAGTGAGGGATATTATGTAGAATTTTCTTACAACCCCTTAATAGTTGCATTATGAAGATGCAAATTTAGATACTATAAATAAATAACCAAATATGCAATATACCATAACACAATATATACATGGGGAAAAACCTTTCTAGAGGAAAACCCCACACTCTTAAATAAAATATATTGTATTAGGGTATGTGTAGGATCATCATGGAAAAAACATGCCCTTAAGTGGTGAAAAATTTAGAAAAATTGGAGTTAGACAACTTGACATAAAAATTTGAATAAGTTATACATATTATTTCAAAAATATGTAAGAATAGAATCTGTAGCAAATTGAATGTAGTTTCTAAACTACTAGGTTTATTTAGAAAAAAAAATCTATTTGGTAAAAATTTAAAATTTTAATGTAGTAGTATTTAAATTTCTGGGAAAAAATAAGAAGTAGGTGTTTGTCTGACCACCCTAACCACAATAAAATGATAAAAAAAAATTTAATAATATTTTATATATAAGTATAGGAATCATGTCCCGATGTGATGCATGTCTTTTTGTAATTTTTTTCCAAGTAAATAATTAATTATGATTTTTTTATTACAACTTTTAAAAAATATAAAAAACTCGTATTTCTGACCACATTAACTTGGTCAAAACTTCAAGGAATTCAATTTTTTTTAATCCTATAGTATGTGAAGCATAGAATGTGACACATGTTTTAGATTCAAAAAATGTGATACTGTTTGAAAGCTATAGATGTTTTTTAATCAGCCTATCAATTAGGACTTTACTCATAATTCAAATAGAAAATGAATAATAATTATTTATTAAACTCAAAGTAAAGCATAATTTATATTGGTGGAAATCTAAAAATCTCCTTTAAAATCCCTTTTCATTTTATCAATTTTTGGTAAAAAAAAGTCGTTGGCCACATACCCTACAAATACCAATCATATCACAACTTTTTTGCCCATCATGATCCTACACATACCCATTATATATAGTCTAAAAGAGGTTAGAATATAACCATAGATATTATATCATTCAAGAGTCTTCAATTGTTACATGATTTATGGAGTGATTCCAACAAAACAATGATATCTTTGAAATATTCAAACATTTACTACACACCAAATGACTCAGTAGAAAATATTTACAACTCCAAGGAGGCATATGGATGCCAATACTTCCACACAAAAAACACTTGCATTCCTATCATTAATTCCCCTTAACATGCATAAAACTTGCATACATTCAACAACCTTGCATAAAGTTTTATGTCGCAAATGAAACACATAAAATATGTATTTACCATTTCTAATGCTTTCATCAATATTGTTGGGAAAATGTGTGTTGTACACCTTGCATTATGTATTTAATGTAATTATTCTTGGGGCCACTTAATGTTGCATGTAACATTGGCACATAAGTTAAATTGATAAAATGTAATTATTCAATATTGGGAAAATAATAAATAAAGCACCCAATATTAAATAACTGGAAATGGTTTGTAATCTCATAGTTATTGTCACATGGTTTTTTGCAATACTACTTAGTGGTTTTGTGGGACCTTGCTTCTATAAAAGCAACCATAAAGGTAGTTATTGTGTGAGATGAAATTTTGCATGATTAGCTCTGGTTAGCATTTGTGAGGGTTTGAAGCATGGCACGGGATGTGTGGTTGCATGCTTGTTCACATGGAGTGCTTGGAGAGAGCTGGTTGCTTCAATGGTGTTCATGGAGACTCAGAAGATGTATTGTAATATTATTGCTGAATAATACATGAGAGATGGATGTTTTTGGAGGCTGGGTTTTTTCCCTCTTGAGGGTTTTCTCAGGGTATATCTTGTGTCATATTTTCATGGGTATGTTGTCTATTTTCTTGCATGTGGATTTTGAATACTTAAATGCATAGATTTCTTTATGGGTTATGTGGAAATTATCTTTAATTGACTATGTCATATTTTCATGGGTATGTTGTCTATTCTCTTGCATGTGGATTCTGAATACTTAAATGCATAGATTTCTTTATGGGTTATGTGGAAATTGTTTTTAATTGGCTGCAAGTTTCCAACAAGTGGTATCAGAGATTTGGTTGTGGTTGTATAACCCTTGGATCAGAAAAATCTTGTTTAAGTTTGAATCTATGCATTGCATGTGAGAATAAAAGTCATGGCAAGATATGAGGGTTTTGTAGGTTGTTTATTACAGATCTGAAGGTTTTGGGTTTGCTGATTAAATGGGTTGTCTGTGGATCTGGGATGTGAGAAATTTTGGGTGAAATAGGTTTCTTGGTTTTGTATTCAAATGGGGGTTTTAAGGGTGAGTTTTCGTAGATGATCTCCTGACCCAAAATAGACCTCACAATTGGATCGAGGTTGACCGAGAGACAAAAATTGATATATAATTTGACATGTTTCTAATACTGTGAAAAATTGCAAAAAAAATTTGAACCCATACCTAAATCGTACAAACATCAAAATAATATTAAAAAAAAAGAGATTATTCTCCATCCATTTGAAAAATTCGTACCTGCAAAAATAAAATGAAAAATTTTTTTATTAGAAATCAAAAAACAAATTGATTTGAAAAGGTTTTTTGAAAAACTTTGAAAAAAAATAAATAAATATTTTTGAGGAGGGGCGGACCCCTCCCCAACTTGGCCGCCACCATACCCTACAAGCGGCAGGGTAGCAGGCCCTATTGGCAGGGTACTGTCGGCTGACATATAAGCCACCGGTGGGTACCCTATCCAGCAAGAGTGTCGGATCCCACCTGCAACCATCGACCAACCTTTTTAAAGGCTTTTAAAAATTTTAATAAACAAAATTTTATTATTAAATCCGCCATTTAATTGTAAATTCCGCCTAATATTCCTTAAGGGGCCATGCAAATTTTTGCATGTAAAATAAATTTAATTATTTTGAAATTTTATTTCAGGTCTGCCACTCAAGGAGTGGCGCCACCCGGGTGGGGCCACCGCCCAGCCACCAGTGGTGGCTAAAATTTTTTGCTTCAGGTACAAACTATAATTTTATTTCGGAGGGGCATAATTTTTGCTCAGATTGTCTGTTTTCTGACTTCTTGGATTCGTTGGAAAGCTGACTCAAAGATCTACGCTATGGTGATAGATTTTTTTCTAGATTCTATAGTTTTGATAGTGTTTTTCTTGTTCAAAATCAGATGTTTGTTTTGAATTTCGAGAAGTGATATCGGGTGAATACGAAGTCAGATTTTGGACTTCGAATAGTAAATGGAAAGCTTGTTTAGAGCACTATACAGTGGATCAGGTTTGGAGATATTTTGGCATGGTTTATTTTCTGTTTTCTTTATCTGAGTTGTATATGGGTTTCTTTGACTATGGTGATACTGTGAGTTTATGGAGGATCGGATCTTGGAGATTTGATGTTGGATTCATTGTATGCTCAGTTGTAGATCTCAGATTATTCTATTTTTGATGTGGTTATCAGTATATGGTTGAATTTATATGCTTCATTGATGTATCTACAAGTTGTGCAATGTTGTAGGCGGTCTATACTTACATGTTGCATTTATAACTTGGACATGGGTTGTCTTTGCCCATTGATATTTCAATGTTGATGCATGCTCAGTTTTGGTGGCTTGGTTTAGTCACTTAGTTTGCTGGTTTTGTTGTCATGTTGAGAAGGTGAGATAGTATTACCAGGTATAGTTATTATATGAGACCTATGTAGTTGACTATGATTATGCAGATATGTGGACACGGTTGGGTTGAGTTGTTGGTAGATTTGGTGGTGGTCATGGTGTCATAGATTTTTTTTGTGCTTTAGAGAGTTTAGCATGTCATGATGGTTTGTGCAGGTGCATTGTTGGTGGTGTTGGATTGGTTCTTGATTATGGTTATAGCAGTGTATCTTCGTGGTATGAGGATCATGGTTTTACTTTTCCTTTTGGGAGCTCTTGTTATATTTGAGTTCTTTGATTATGTGAGGGCCTTTCGTTGATCTTCATGAGGAGATTGTTATCATGATTCCATGGATAGCTTGATTACACTTTTCAATGGGAGCTTTTGATAGTGATGGTTTTGGCGGTGATGGATATGTTTATGATGGTTTGGCAGTTGTAGGTATCTTCTTGGCTTGGAGATTATGATTCTATTTTTATGTTACTGACATTCCAGTTGTGTGTGTAGACTTGGATGATCTTCATGGAGAGGATGGTTGTCATGATTCCATGTGAGACTCGGTATCACAATTCAGTGGGAGTTGTTGGAAATGACAAGGATGCATCATTTGGTAAGGTTATCTCAATGTGATTGGAGATATGGTTTCTTGGTTTAGAGTATATTTGTTATGGATGTCATGGTTTACTATTGATATGCATTTAGATTTTGACATATTACATGTTCTCTTGAGACCAAGATGTATATATATGTTATGGTGCATGTTATCTCCTATAAGGAGATGGTTAGATCATGATGTCATGGTTATGTTCTTGATTTTCCATTGAATATATGACATTGATCTTGTTTGGTTCTCTTGGTATTGAGTACATCGACATTTTCTTGATTACTTCATGATGGTGCTATGTTGCATTTGGAGTTTGGCATGGATTGTTTGGTTATAGGTACTCATGGATACTTGGAGACATAGGTGAGGCATGAGTTCTCTTATGATTAGAGACATGTGTTGAGATGGTTACTCTTGATGAGATTTCAGCAGGAAGTTCAAAGAGCCTACACCTTGGTTGGATGTGAGTTCAACATGGACCTATGAGGAGAGTGTTCTTGGATGAGTCATGATGACTTGGATGTCTTGGAGGAGCATTCTCATTCCTCACTCTTGGTATACTCGGTAGTTTCACTTGAGAGGTATTTCTCATTGTTACTTTTAGGTGCTTTGTGTTTTATGCTTTATCTTCTCATGCATAAGGATCTTGAGCTATGAATATATGGTTTTGGAGGGTTCATTTGAGGAGTGTTGGCATGTTTATCTCCTTATGCATTTTGATTACATTCAGTGATGTTGAGTTTAGGAGATGTATTGGGCTTATTTCCTTCATTGGGAATGGATTTAGTTTGATCTTGTTTGGCTTGAGAAGCTTACATCCATGTTGATTACATGATGCATATGTTATGTTTGATCTTGGAGATTGAATGGTTGGGTGTAGTTATGGATTTTCTTTTGGGGTGTTGAGGAGATCATACTTGACATAGTTGGCTTTTAGAGGTGTATGTAGGAGATTTTTCTTACAAGCGATTGATATACAGGTTTGCATATCATTGTGGATGATTCCTTGTTACTATATGATGTAGTTTACACTTTCTATATGATGTTATTGGTAGACTTGGTATGCCTTGATATTTTTTCAGATTTGCATTACCCATGCAGTGGGAGCTCTTGGATGTGTATTTCATTCTTTGGCAGGTTCTGCACATGGAGTTTATGATTGCAGTTTATGGGTGTATATGTTTATGGCATGAGTTTACTATTTTTTGTATACCTTGGAGGTATGGAAAGTTGGATATATTGGCACTTTCTATGGGTGTTATTTCAGCTTTGGGTTTGTGTATCTTGATAGCTACTGGTGCATATTGATACTTTTGGATTGACTATATGTGTTTGGGATATCAGTTGAGCAGGACTTATGCTTTGTTGTGATAGATTGAGTGGTTTCTCTATTGGATGGCTTCTTATCTTTGTGCTTTGGCATGATGGAGGATGAGAGAATTCACGTTTGGGATGGTGGTCACTTTGATTCTTGTTACAGGTATCTTGATGGAGCACATGGAGCATTTTAATTCCATGATGGTATATGTGGCTATATGGATTGTTCATTTGATTCATGTTTTGAGGTTACTTGTTCCCTTTATGTAATGTATACAAAAAGTGGGAGAATGTTGGGAAAATGTGTGTTGTACACCTTGCATTATGTATTTAATGTAATTATTCTTGGGGCCACTTAATGTTGCATGTAACATTGGCACATAAGTTAAATTGATAAAATGTAATTATTTAATATTGGGAAAATAATAAATAAAGGACCCAATATTAAATAACTGGAAATGGTTTGTAATCTCATAGTTATTGTCACATGGTTTTTTGTAATACCACTTAGTGGTTTTGTGGGAGCTTGCTTCTATAAAAGCAACCATAAAGGTAGTTATTGTGTGAGATGAAATTTTGCATGATTAGCTCTGGTTAGCATTTGTGAGGGTTTGAAGCATGGCACAAGATGTGTGGTTGAATGCTTGTTCACATGGAGTGCTTGGAGAGAGCCGGTTGCTTCAATGGTGCTCATGGAGACTCATAAGATGTATTGTAATCTTATTGCTGAATAATACATCAGAGATGGATGTTTTTGGAGGCTGGGTCTTTTCCCTCTTGAGGGTTTTCCCAGGGTATATCTTGTGTCATATTTTCATGGTTATGTTGTCTATTCTCTTGCATGTGGATTCTGAATACTGAAATGCATAGATTTCTTTATGGGTTATGTGGAAATTATCTTTAATTGACTGTGTCATATTTTCATGGGTATGTTATCTATTCTCTTGCATGTGGATTCTGAATACTTAAATGCATATATTTCTTTATGGGTTATGTGGAAATTGTCTTTAATTGGCTGCAAGTTTCCAACAAATATGCATAACCCATTTCAACATGCAATGGACCTTGCATGAATAAAAACACATTGTACATGCATAGTTTCTACCTTTATATGAGGCCCACCTATCATAATTTGTCATTAGTTAAATCTTATATTGTCGCAGTTTATCATTTGACAACCTTGTCATAATTCATCATTTTTTTCTTACAACTTATGACAAAATCCATAAAATTACCACATAATGGGGTCTACCAAGTGGGACACCTATCTCCACAAAATTAGAATGCATTTGATCCTATTTACTTGTATGTAGGTTGTCACATAATTGAAGTACATCCCACAAGACAAATTCACAAGATGAACATAAAACATAAGAAAATTAAGTAATAAAATAATTTAATTGATGTTTTAATGATAGGAATTGTAAAGGTTGAGAAGCCTTAATCCCATATTTTTTAAATTTAAATGATTTTTGTAGCATATTGAACTATGATAGTCATATGAATGCCTTCATATCAAGTAGGTGTCCTAACTAGGGATCTTGGGCACTTGGTTATAGGTTCAATCTTGATATATTTTTTTATTTTGGAATTAATTTTATGAATTTTTGACATACTTAATAGTAAAAACCCTATTTTATTTTACTCTCTTGTTTTAGATTAGTGAATTTGTATTTTCTAAGTTTAAAGAAAAGTTCTACAATAATATTAAACATTTTCTCTTTAAAAATAATATCAAAACAATTTATTCTTAAAAAATAGATTTATCCTAGAGTAATATAAGAAAATATTTGTGTCATGTCATAAATACATCCTATGTAATTTGATATTACATACGCATTCACATCCTATTACAATTAAGATAATTATGCTATTTAATCCCAATCTTGGCTCAAATAAATCTTCAACATTGAATGCATGTCTAGTTCATCGATTGATATGTTCAATTTTCTCTTGGACTAGTGCATGTCATGTAGGCGTCTATGCATTGTGCTAGCATTACATGAAAATACATGACTATGTTAGCTATTGAGACATTACACTTGTTGTGTTCTGGTAGTGTAATCTATAGATACCAACCTACACTTTCATCAAGGACTATTCAAGCATGCTATTTGGGACTAAAATTCCTTCCTCCTTAAGGAAAAAAAACCCTATCTTTTAAGGGAGACATAATTTTTGAGTATTCTACAACAATCTCTATCTCTTCTACTCACATTCATACACACAGGTCTTTCAAAAATCTCTATTGTAGCACCATTGTTAGAAGCATAGTGATATCTTTCCAAGCTCCATAGTTGTCATTCAAGGAAGTCATTTTCATCTTGAAGACTCTTTTTTTTTCTTCACTGCACCATCAAGCTATTATTATTTTGTGCTTGGGAGTGGTAACTCTTGAGTATTTCATATTGAGTGTAGTATCTTTATTTTGTTAGCATATTTCCATTTTCATAGATTTATGTCCATTTCAATCATCTTGTCTAAGGCTATCCATGGAGGTGTGAAGACCAAAACAAGGGTTTGAATAAGGAAAACTCCTATAGCCACCCAACCCCTCTCTTTGGTCTTGTGTGTCTAGGTATAAGTGAAGGAGCTTCTTGGAGAGAATATTTGATCTGGCTAGATATCTTCAGTGATATCCTAAAATCTTTCTTGTCACTAGATCACTTAAATCTATTTAGTATTTTCCTTTAATCTACTTTATATTTTTGTACAAACACATTTTATATCCTTTCATGTCTAGGACAGTATACAGTGTTTTCTAATTTCTTTTATGATACTTCCTGATGAAGAGATTGTTAGGCTATTTGAGAAACCTATATGCTCTATAACTTTGGTTTCTAAAGTATAAATGATTTATAAATTTTTGTACTCTTAAAAAACATATTCAAATAATTAATAGGCAAACTTGAAGATCATACTTGAAGGTTTATCTAAGTGCAGGGTTGAAACTTGGATCCTCAAAGGATTTGACTATCCTTTGTAGAAATTCAATTTTCATAATCTATATATTGGTAAACCTGATATGATATCACCTTTTGAAAGTCTTTATCAAACAAAAATTTAATATCTTTAAATATTTTTATCTTTTCTTGCATTCTCTTCTCCCATTTTCTAGAGTTTATTAGACTATGTTGTGAATACTCTTCTATTAGCTTCTTGACCCAATCTACAACTTTTATATAATTAGTTATAACAAGCTCAAGAGATACCATACCTCAAGATTGATATAGTCTAAGTAAATATAGCCCAATGTTCTCTATAAATCCTAATCCTTTTGGCTCTCACTCGAGCTTTATGAATTCTTCTACTTGAAACTCTCAATCATATTCTCCTCTTGGGTCTCCTACTCTTACAGATTATGAGAATTTTCTTAAGGCCCCCTTTGAGAAGGTTCATTCTTTAGAGGAGAATATGAAGCACTTTTAGGATTTCCTTAATCATGACAATTTATTCACTCAAGCTACCCCTATTGTTGGTAATCTGAGAGTCTTACTCATCTCAAATAGTATTGGCCTTGAGTTGCTTGATTCATTAACAAACCTAGTTGAGACTCAGGTACCTTCAAGTCTTGGGTCATTTCAACCCTTGGTAGTGCTTTCCATGAATACTACCTGGCATACAAATCTCCCAACGGTGCATGCAATCTAGGTGACAAAATCAATGCAGGGGGGATATTCCTATTAGCAAGAGTGAATACTGACAACTGAATTTGTTCTTGGGGACATGGCAATTTTTTCAGTTGATGGTTAGATGCTTTTCAAATTTAAACTCATGGAGTGATGATGTTAGCATACGATTGACCCCTCTTTGTCATCTTCTAACCCTAGTTTTCCCTAAAGGAGCACTTTTTTTCTTTTTGGCATAACTTGGGCATACAGTGTCAAAATTGGGAAAAAAAGACATTGCCAAAAAGATGGTTCCATGAACTTTCTAGTGGTATAGGTCTCATCATTAAATTTTTCTAGTGGTTCCTATTATTCTTAGTCAAATTCAGATCTTTATTTTTTACTTCTGAGCTCATAATTTTTTTCCTGCATCTCTAATTTTTGTGATTCAAGCAGCATTGGAAAGGTATTTCAGAGCTCTTCAGATATATTCATGCACTTTTTCTAGAATCTACCCCAAGTACATCTTATTTATTATTTTTTGTTTTTACATTTTTCTTTATTACTTGGATGTCTTGGCACCTAGAAAGGATCTGTTTGCGTGAGATTTCATTATTTGATCTGATTTATATGTACTGAGATCATTGGTCTCTAATTATTTTCATTTGAGTGAGTATCATGGTTTCTTCTATTCATCCTTCTGTGATAAACTTGGATAAGGATAATTATGAGCCATGGGCAAAGGGAATGCTTACACATTGTAGGTAATATTTTTCCTTATTTGTATGGACTCATACCTACGCAAAACACAACAGGGAGTTTTTCAACATAGGGAAACAGCGTAGATTATATTGTAGGGGTTATATGTTCTAGTTTTGATCTTGACACTATGTATGTCGTATCAGACATTGAATGTCCCCACATACTTTGGACACATCTTTGGGAGATCCATGGAGACCCTCATATCTCTCCATACCTATAGGACCCTACTACATATTGTCTCATTCCTCTTGTAGATGCAGAGTCCATACCCTTTGATGATGATAATTTAGAGGAGCTTTAGTATATCATAGGTCTTGCATGTCCCGATGGTTCAGAGACTTGCATTCATGTTCCCACTCTTCAAATCGAGACTACATCAACATCTCCTATTGTTCCTGATCACTTAGACATCACCACATCACATGCCCCTATTGATTTAGTGTAGTAGGACATCATACACCTTTTAGACATAGCTACTTGGGATTCTTATCTAGCAGTCATATCATACTTGTTTGTAGAGTCCTATATTGTAGATTTGGATGATTAGTTTGATGACAGTCATCTCCTCTATCTTGACAGTTAGATTATCACTGTACACCCACCATTATTAGTGCATTCAAAGGTTGTATTTCAGGATTCTTCACATCAGTTTGGACTTGGCATCATTTGTTTTAGTTCATATACAGAGATTCTTTAGCATCCTATCATGGCACACATCTTGAGACATATTGGTTTATCACTCTTCACAGGGTTTCTTCGACATTGTCCTTTGGATCCATTTCTTCCCAAGGGGAAGAATGTTATTTTCCATTTCAGGATCTCTTTCTAGATTCTACATCAAGCATCCACCTTTGCAACATGAGTTTCTTCATTGTGGAGGCCCTTCTAGTCTCTTTATATCTCTCCTATGGAGACCATTGTATATGTACTTATATGATAGAAGTTTTCTTTGGGGGGTATCCTATAATCAACCTTCTATCCTTCTTCTATTAGTGCATTGCATTCTTTTCTATTCTCTCTTTTGGAGGGGAGTTTTATTCCCATGTGGTTTTCTCCCTTTCTCCTTTTGTGAGAGATTCGTTTGTTGTACATGGGTACCTCATCATCCATTAGGGTGGGACCCATTCATTTGTCCATCCATGTATTTCCTTATCATAGTTTAGTTTCTCCCTAGTTCATCTTAAGGGGCATGGTTAGAGTAATAAAGTCATCACCTAATTAATTAATTAATCATTAATTAATTAGGTCACTTTATGCTTTATTACACTTAAGCTAAACTTAGGAGTGCATTTATTTCATTATTTGCTTTAATCAATTAGCTGAATTTTCCATGATTAAAGCTTCTAATATTAGAACATGTTGTCTCATTTATTCCTATGAGGACACTTGTCATGTTCTAATCCAACCCTAATCTAGGGTTAGCTTTCATCCTTTTCATAAGGATTGATTTATTGTAATTATTCAATCAATTTTTCATGGCTACACATTCACAACTACACATTCATGATAGTTGTATCGAGGTTATTTTTGCATCAATACAATTCTTAGGTTATTGAGCACAAACAAGCTCTCATATCTTTTCTATTGTGACATGAAATCACTTGTAGGTGATTCATGGGAGCTATGGATTGAATTAGTCAATTGCAACAGATGTGTCTCAAAATCCTATAGGGTATAATATTCCTCCTTTTCCTAGTTCTACACTTCAAAATCCCATAGAAAAACCTTCTACTATAATGGATAATCCTCCTCTCCTACCATCTAACCCCATTTTGAACACTCTATTGCAAAACATGGGTCAAATGCAATATCAACTTGCAAATATAACTAATGCTTCTGTGCAATCCATGCTTCCTCCTTACTATCATTTCATCCCCCTTTCTTTGAGCATTACGAATGCTCCTATTCCCCAATGGATTAAGATACCTAAATCTAACAAGTACAATGGTAAGGGAGATTTGAAAATACATGCTAATTCTTTACTACTTTATGTAGTGATTTCTTCCATCAAGACCATTTTTAGCAAACTTGTTCCCATGATCCATTAAGGAGACAATTTTGAAATGGTTTTTCTCATTTCTTGATGAAACCAAAGAAATAGGGTGTTCCCACCTCTTAGGAGATAAACAACTTAGGCAACCCTATTTTTCTCTAGTTCATTCATGCAAACCCTAGAGATCACAATCTAATGGTTCAACTAAGAGAAGGTGTTTGCTATAAGGTATCCTTGGGTGTGATTAAAGATAAAAAGGGGGTTCACCACTAAGAAAAGGATTAGAAAGAAGGAAATGTAAATGATATGAAAATATAACAATGTAACCTAGAATATCAAACTTCAAATTAGAATAATAAACTGAGAATGAACAGAGGTGCACCTATGCAATCCCAAAATTATTACTTTTGAAGCACACTGGGATGTATACACCAGTTGGGGTGATTTAATCCTAGTTTAGGGTTTTGGGGTAGAAATTAGAATTTCACAGTGACAAGTTAGAATCCTCTAAAATCTACAAAAAGTGCTATAATAGAGCTCATATACCACAAGTGGTGATTTAGTCTCATTTTTCTTTTTTGAGAAGTCATTCTCCTATCTTTGTACTCCTTTCCTATGCTTTCCAAACTTCACTTATGGATCCCAACCTAGTAATAACTCTCAAAACAAAATATTGTGTTGATTTGGTTATGGGGGGTTCGCCTTAGTCAAACACCTAGTTTGGTAATTAAACCTTGATAGCAATAATATATCTTGAAAGGAAATGTGTGTGAAATTCCTAACCTTAAGTGAATCTAATATTAAGATATCTAAAGTACAATGAAACCCTATTCTAGTCTGCCAGAAAAGGATGCATGAATGAAAGATGATGACTCACTTTGGGAGATATTTAATCACCCTATTAAGCCACAAAAATGCATCTACCTTCCTTTAGGTACAAAATAGAATGATAACGAAGGATGGAATCACTTAGGAAACAAGTCATTAGGCTTTGTTTGATGGATATTTACATCTCCCAACCTAGAATCCATCATGATTCTCCATAGGCAACAATCATCAATCCTTGACAATGCTAGATCTTGAATTGAAAGTGAGCTTGAAGACATGCAAAAGCATTATAATGTTGCTCTAGGACTTAAAGTTTATTTGCTCCTTGCTCTTCAATACTTGAAAATCTCTCTTGAAGGCTCTTGCTTGAAAATTTTAGGATTTCTTCATAAGATTGCTTAAGGGAAATAATGGTTCAAAACCTTAGTTTTATATGCATCTCATCTAATTTATCATTTATTAGATCCCAAATGCATACATTAGCCAAAATTTTGAATTAGAAACCTTAATTTCCCTCTCAAACCCTAAAAAGGGCCACACGAGATTCATACACCCAAGGTGGTGTATGGGTCCCACCTAGGGGTACTCATACACCCAAGGTGGCATATGAGTCCCACCCTAGCTTTTCAGGGTGAGAAAATGTTGGGGTGTTAGAAAATTAAATGTATTTGTTGATATTGTTGGGATTTCAATTGAAATAAGCTTTGGTATTTGAAATAAAGGGTCTTAGGGTCCTATTAATAATGATTTAAATTGTATGAATGAAAACGTACTAAAATAGGTCCATACTAAGTGTGAAATTGTACCATAGTCAAGTAGGAAGTATAATTTTGTACACAACATTTACCCTAACTTTAGCACCCATATGACTCTATGTGCATATGCAAGCTAAAGGAATTTGAAAAATAAACTTTATCTCACAAAAGGATACTCATATGGATTCATTAACAAAAATGGGAGAATGAAGTCCCAATTGTAGCTATCTACAAAAACTTTATGTTAGGAACCACATCCTGCAAAACCTATTCATTATTCATTCAAAAATCCCCTTATCTAACTTCTTCAAGAAATCAAATTCAAGGGTAGATGTATGCCACCCCTTGATTCTGCTTCATTTATGGAAGTGGAATCAAGGTAGCAGTCTAACTGCATCAAATTGAAAAATTTGTATCATGGGGTATTTATAAGTACCATACCACATAGTGATAGACATTTGAAGAGTACAAGAGTGGAATTACGAATCCAACACAACAAACGATGTTGAAAATGAAGTTCTCTAGCCCCCAATATTTTAAGTGAAATGAAAATGACCTAATTTGAAAGCATATAAGAGTAAAAAGTGAAGCAATTTCTAATAATTTTTTCTTAAATACCTTCTTGTAGCTTGATTCTTGTGGAGAGTGAGTGGAAATTTCGAGCATGTGATCATACATGCCTCTAAGACTTGAGAGCCTATGCAAGGAGGTGATGTAGGGTGATCTGCAACATCTGGTGAGTGGATTCTTCTTTACCTTATCTTCATTTTTATGCATTTATTTTATGTTTTACACATTTCTATACAAATTTAGGACCCTAAAAGAAAAAGTCACAAAGAATCCCTTCTTTTTGTAAAGTGTCCCCTTTTTTGCAAAGTGTCCAAATTTTTCATGAAGTGTCCCAAAAAAGGAATAAAGTGTCTAGGACCCTCAGAAAAGTACCCTAGACCAACTTTAGAAAACTTTTTGATTGTTGATTCATAGATTTAAGATTTTATAATGCTTAAAGGTGATATATATATATATATATAAATTTGTAGTAGATTCCTCCTCGATTACCATAGCATCTTGGTGATAGGCTCTTCTATTGCCTACGAGACTTAGTCACAACATTGTTAGAAGAGGTGAGGGAGGCACTACAGACTACAAGGATATATTGGGAATATATCATGCCCCCCATGAGATACCATGATTCCATGTTGATGGAATTAGCAGAGGTTGGATTTGAATACCTACACCTTTCATCTACCTACTAGCTAGATGACTATCAGTCTAGAGGATATTCATCGCATTCTTTGAGTTCCTATTTGAGGCAAGACTATAAATTTTCAAAATGGTATAGGGAGATGAAAGAGAATATCAAAATATTTCTTAGAGGATTAATTCGGGAGGAGATCATGGGGCCATGTATTGAGTTGTAGTGACTACTCTACACACGATTTCCACTTCTAAGGAAAATTATGATTTTTACCATAGCATTAGTACTAGTACCAGATGTTCAAGGAGCACACCAGGATGGAGGACTAGTGCACATAATACGAGAGTTGGAGAATCATAGCACCATTTATGCATGGGGTCATAGCATACTAGTACATCTCTACTATGATTTAGGAGGGTTTTTTTAGCATGAGGTGGATAACATGGTGCATTGTACACTACTATAGGTTTGGTTCCTAGAGCATATCACATGCACTAGGCCAATGTGATTTCCTTTTGTATGAACCCTATCATACCTATGCTCTTTTAGTTATCCACTAAGATGAGCATGACAATATGGAGATTTCTTATTCTAGAGAGTCAGGTTTGACCATCTAGATTAGGAGGAGATCTTAAGGATACCTTACCAACTAATACCATAGTGATCAAATGAGACCCACCAATTAACGAGGATGCAGAGGGACAAATTTCTACAAGGGAGGCATGATTATATAGTGAGATAATTCTACTATGATCATGTCATGAGATAGTTTAGACAAGTATAGGTGCAATCAATAGCACAACCATTTTACAAGCAATCACTACAGAGTGCCCAAAGGCTAGGAGATACAAGATGACTCACAATTAATGATGCAATATCTAGTGATTTAGATGATGAGGATCTTGACATGCCCCTAGTCTTTGACATTGATGATGTGGATGCTACAGATGCATATGAGGAGTGTTGGGCCACAACACGACCAACTCTAGTATTTTCTATTGATAAGTCTATAAGCTTTATGGGGCCTCTTCCAGATCACAAGGATGATGAGGAGGAGAAAAGTGAGGAGGTAGGGGTCAGGGCTACAGACCTATTTTTGGATGAGGTAGAGGATGATTTTGATGAGTAGGAAGAATTATATTATGAGGTGGAGGGGGAGGATGAGGATGAGGACGAGGAGGACGAGGGCTATCTTATGAGTGAGGATAGTGATACAATAGATGAGGGTTCAGTTGCCCACGAGTGGAGAGATCTAGTTCCTACCCGAGTTACCAGATCATAATCAATAGTTGTAACACCTACCAATAGTTATGAGCATGGAGAGGCTAGAAAATCTTCCATTCCTCTTGATCCTGATGAGGTTGTTCTTACATAACAGGATAGAGATCTAGGTGATAGTGCATTATTTAAGATTATGCTTATGATTTTATAATTATGTAAGAACTATATTCATGCTTTTATTTATATATATTTCATGATGTGTACTAATAATATTTATGATTTCTATCAAGTCCGGTCTATGAGAGAGTTGCAAGATCTCTACCGACAGGCCACCGAAAAGAGTACCTCCTTTGGTCGTAGATGAGGGTATCAGCATAGACTATGATTCCCCACCCATCGTGGAGTAGCATCTAGAGCTTTTTGATCCTTTTGTTGGGTTGAGAGGTGCATATGAGAGTGTTATCAGGTGTGTTGATTTAGCCGAGGGTGACCTATTAGCACTGCAGGATGCCTATGAGGAGCTTCAGTCATCTTAGGATCTGGCAAAGGTCAATAGACTTCATGGGAAGATTTCCATACTATAGGTGGAGAAGGATCACATAGATTGAGAGCGCATGGCAACCATCGTACAAGATGATACGACTGTTGGAAGAGCATGGGGCCTACAAGATATATTGGATTCTAATGTTAGTTCATGATCACACACTACCATCTCTCAATGGACCATCTCTTGATAGATGTGATCACCAAGTCCTAGGGGATCTAGTAGCCACAAGCCATAGTAGCATTGTATATTTTATGACATGTACTTAAATTTTTTTTATATCTATATATATAATCATCTTTATTTGGTTATTTTTGTTTATGTGTTTAAGTTAGATGGAAATATGATTTATGAAATAGTCTTTATAAGACTATTTATTAAATGTATCCATGATATACTACATGTTTTATGTGATCTAGTGAAAACTTTCCTAGTTTTGTTTTAGATGCAACATTATGATTGAGTATGTTACGCTAAATTAAATGCACTTATGATCTAATTATAGAATGTTAAATCATTATAAGGGTATATGCGGATCATGATGGGCCAAAAGCGGCAATATGATGGGTATGTAGGTGACGACTATGTTTTACCCAAAATTGATGAAAGCGAAAGGGTTTTTTAAAGAAAATTATTACCTTTCCACCCGATATTAGTATGGCACTTTGAATTTAATAAGTAATTATTATTCATTTTCTATTCAAATTATGACTAAAGTCCTGATCAATAGACTGATTGAAAAACATCGATAGCTTTCAAACGGTATCACATTTTTTGAATCCAAAACATGTGTCACATTCTATGCTTCACATACTATAGGATTAAAAAAAGAAAAACTGAATTTCATGAAGTTTTGACCAAGTTAAGGTGGTTAGACATATGAGTTTTTATACTTTTTAAAATGTTGTAATAAAAAAATCATAATTAATTATTTACTTAGAAACAAATTACAAAAAAATATTCATCAGAATGGGACATGAGTCCTCTACTTATATCGCAAATCTTATAAAAATATTATCATTTTATTGTGGATTTAGGGGTGGTTAGGCGGACACCTGCTTCTTATTTTTTCTCTAAAATTGAAGTACTTGCATTGAAATTTCAAATTTTCTAAATAGATTTTTTTTTTTTTAAAAAACCTAGTAGTTTAGAAACTACATTTAATTTTCTATAAATTCTATTCTATATATTTTGAAATAATATAAGATAACATTCAAATTTTTATGTCCAAGTTTCCCTAACTCTGATTTTGAATTTTGCCACTTAAGGCCTATTTTTCCATGATGATCTTGCACATACCATAAGGATCTAATATAACACAACATATGAGAATAAATTGAATAGTATGAAATAAAAGGTAACAAACCAAAAATAAATTGAATAAATACCTTATGATCAAGACACACCAATGATGTTTTGTCAAGAATGAAGCAATACAAGAGAAATAGCATACTATGTACTAATTCTAACATCATTGCTTTATCATTAAGACTATTCAAGAAGGAAGATTAGACATAATATTGATGTAAATGTGTGACATTAGCAGGATATTTAAGAATTGCACCATCCATTTCAATTAATATGTATGCTCTAGAACCATAGCTTTCATCAATTATTTAAGGTTGGTGCAAGGCACCATAGCTCTTAATGTGAAAATAATGCAAATAGTTAGGTGTTGAGTCTTTTGGTTTGTAATAAGATCTTAAATACCATTTTGTGATTTTTTTGGAGTCATTTTTGGTTGTTATGAGGTTTGGAGTCATTTGGAATTTGATTTGGTTAAATTTGGTAAAGTTGCAAAAAAGTTGTAAAATGTTGCATAACAACTTTTGCATTTTTGATGTAAAAGGGGAGTTGAATAGTTAGGATGTTAAAAGTTAGTTGTAGTTAGTTGGATATGGTTTTAAAAGGTTAAATATTCTTTTTAATGGCTAAAATATGAGTTAGATGGTGTCAAATTTGAAAATTTGAATAACAAAGCTATTCTTTCCTGCGTTTGGAAGGAAAATTTTCTGCTATAACACATGGTACGATCTTGTATAGCCTGTAGTTGATCTCTTGTGCATTGAAATTGATGAAGGGTTGAGTTATAATAATTTTTGTTTTGGTCTCATAATATTTTATCAAGATTTGTTGATTTTATAGTAGATTTACTAAAATTGTTTCAAAAAACTGAGGTTTTAGGGTTTTGAGAGTAAAAAATTAGAAATCTCACCATTCCATTGATGAAAATATTTGAAAAGTGATGGAATGGGGTTAGATATGGTTTATTTTGATTTCATGGTGTTCACAGGAGTAGGGGAGGAATTTTGATGAAGAATAGGTGATGCCCTATGGTGTAAACCTCTTGTTTTTGGGTGAAAAAGTTGCATAGAAGTAGGGTTTTGTAGAAGAATTGTTTGGAGACCATTCTAGGTGATGGTAATTTTTTGTGTAGATGATATTGGACATGTATGGGCTGATGGTATGATATTTTCAGGTCTGATTTGTTAAAATCAAATAGTGACCTAACAAAACAAGCCTAATTTGGCCATTTTCAAGCATAGTAACAAATTTTTGAAGGTATTGTTCCAAAAAAATAACCCTTAATTTTTTTATATCTTGTATAAATATATAATGGGCATCCAAAAACATTTTTAGATCATGGGTTGGTGTTTTTTTCTGCAAATTATGTCAAAAATACTCTATTTGTTGCCCTACAAAGCATAGTGTAAATTTGTGAGAGAAATCATTGTGTTCGAGATGTTAACGATTTTTCAAAGGATTGTTTGAGTTAGTTTTGTGTTTTCCCACCCTGATCTACATCAAATTGGTAGTAGAGAATTGGTCTGATCTAAACAAGGGAGAGAAAGTGTGAAATAAGAAGGAAAGTGTGAAGCAAAAAGTGAAGAAAATGCCTCAAAAATAGAAAATCATTGCTAGGGAACTGAATGGGTTGAATGAAAAGCATGATAGAGAATTGAGAGAGTTGAATGAGATGATTTCTTCTGTAGAAACAATTTAGAAAAGAGGTATGGTCATGGGTGATGAGAGTGACTCCAAAGAAGAAGAGGAAGAGGAGTTGGATCTTGATGATCAGAGGATGGCTAAATTGTTGAGATGAGTCAAGGAAGATAAACACAAGGTGAAGATTGAAGGACCTAAGTATGGAGGTAATTTGAATGATGAAGAAATTTTAGATTGGTTTGTAGCACTTGATAATTATTTTGAGTGTGAGGATGTACCTGAGGAGCAAAGGGTGAAGATTGCAAAAACAAATTTGAAGGGTCATGCACTGTTATGGTGGTATTACGAGCAGACTAAAAGGAGGAAGAAAGGTAAGTCAAATATTGTTTCTTGATAAAAAATGGTGGCTAAACTTAAAGGTAAGTTCTTACCATTCGATTATGTTATTCAAATGTTTAAGAAACTTCAAGGTTTGAAACAAAAAAAATGGATGTCAAAGCCTATACTAAAGAATTTTATAAGTTGAGTATTAGGGCTCGTCACATAGAGGATGAAGTGGAGAAGGTTGCTAGATATTTGAGTGGATTGAGATTGAACATTCAAGATGAGATAACTTTGGAAAATCCAAGAAAAAATGAGGAGTGTTATCAAATGGCAATAAGGGCTAAAGGAAATCTTAAAAGAAGGCAAGATAAACAAACTAGGGATAGAGGCAACAATAATAAAGTAAGAGGTTCATTTTCTACTCCAAGACAATCATATGAGAGCCAAGAAGATGCAAACAAAGCCCAAGAACAAGTTTCTAATGCAAGAGGTTTATTTAGAGGTGGTAGATTAGGCTTTAGAGGTAGATTTGGAGTTCAAGGAAGAGGCTCTAGTAGATTCACAAGAAGGTGTTATCAATGCAACAAGTTTGGAAACCAAGCATGGCAGTGCAATGAAGGTCAAACTTCTAGTTCACATGGAGGTTGAAGAAGGAATCAATTGGTGCAAGAAGAGGATTTTGAGAGTGTAAAATCTGCATCACGACATGTTACTCTTGAAGTTGGAGAATCACTAATGGTAAGAAGAACACTCCTCAAAGCATCAATGGGAAAGGAACCATCACAAAGGACACTCTTCAAAACCACTTGTATGTGCATGGGTAAGGTATGTAAGGTTGTACAATTGATTCATGAAGCACATATAACATGGTTTCTAATGAGATGATTGAGAAAATTAGATTTCCTAGAATACCACATGATGCTCCTTATAAAGTTTCTTGGTTGAATGAGGGTCAGTATGTTTTGGTTAATGAACAAGCTTGGGTGGAGTTCAGTATAGAAGGGTATAAAGATAAGTTTCTATTTGATTTGTTAGCTATGGATGTGTGCCATTTTCTACTAGGGAAACCTCGGTAGTTTGATAGGAATGCAATGTATGATGGTAGAAAAAATACCTATGAGATAGAAAAAGATGGAATCTATTTTACTTTGACACCCTTGAAAGAATATTGTAAAGGAAAAACTAAGCAAGCTAGTGCGATAATGGCTGGTAGAAAAGAGTTTATAAAGGTAGAGGAAAAGGAAGATAGGAACCTTGCAGCCATTCCTAGACTCAGAGGTGTTATGACGAAAGGTTTGAAGAATAATTTGATTTTGGAGGGAAATCATATTGAGTTGGTGTCAAAATCTGATAATTTGAAGGTCAAAGATGAATTGATATTGCAGACTCAAGGTTGTTTTAAAAGGTATGTTGGTAAGAGGCTAGAGGAGGTGTTCCCTTCAATGTTTTCAAAAAATGATAGTGGTCATTCAAATTCTTTCATATCATAGGTTGGTAAACTTGAGAAATCAATAGTTATAGAGACAAAATATTAGATTGAAGAGATGGAAAGGAAGGATGACAAGATCAAAGATAAGCTACAAAGGAAAAAGAGTGAGTTCAAGCACGCATCTAAAGTGAAAGAGAAGGAACGAAGAAGTATATTTTTAGGTACTAAAGTAGGTTCAATAATGTTTTCAGATGAGGAAGGAATCAAGGATCGATCGCTCAACATGTCATTAAAGTTGAAGCATATCATGGATGCTAAAGCCTTCAAGAAGACAATGGATAATTCATTTTTCTAGTTTTTGATTCATTGGAAAGGTTACCATAATGAGAATTCATCTTTGAGGTTAGAGTATGATGTGATCAAACATGATTTGACTATTGCACAGTCCCCAAGGGGACTTGAGTTCCTTTTCCTAGGGGAGTATGGTGCAGGGCACCATAGCTCTTAATGTCAAAATAATGCAAAGAGTTAAGTGTTGAGACTTTTGGTCTTTAATAAGGTCTTAAAGACCATTTTGTGATTTTTTAAGAGTAATTTTTGGTTTTTAGGAGGTATGGAGTCATTTGGAAGTTGATTTGGTTAAATTTGGTAAAGTTATAGAAAAGTTTGCATTTTTATGTAAAAGGGAAGTTGAGTAGTTAGGATTTTAAAATTTAGTTGTAGTAAGTTGGATATGGTTAGAAAAGGTTAAATAGCCTTTTTAATGGTTGAAAAAGGAGTTGGATGGTGTCAAATTTGAAAATTTGAATAACAAAGCTCTTGTTTTCTACGTTTTGAAGTAAAATTTTCTACTATAGCACATGGTATGGACTTGTATGGATTGTAGGTGATCTCTTGTGCATTGAAATTGATGAAGGGATGAGTAATATTCATTTTATTTTTTGTCTCATATGATTTCATTAATATTTGTGGATTTTATAGTAGATTTACTAAAACTAGTTCAGAAAACCTAGGTTTTGGGGTTCTGAGAGGAAAAAATAGAAATCTCACCATTCCACTAGTTCAAATATTTGAGAATCAATGGAATGGGGTTAGATAGGGTGTATTTTTATTTCATTGTGTTGGTAGGAGTAGGGGAGGAAGTTTGATGAAGAATATGTGATGCCCTAGGGTGAAAACATCTTGTTTTAGGGTGAAAAAGTTGCATAGAAGTAGGGTTTTGTAGAAGAATTACTTGGAGACCATTATAGGTGATGGAAACTATTTTTGAAAACCATATTGAACATTTCTAGGCTGATGGTATGATATTTTGAGGTTTGTCTTGTGAAAATTAAACAGTGGCCATATCAAAAAAATCCTAATTTGGCCTTCTTGAAGTGTAGCAACAAATTTTTGAAGGTGTTGTTCCAAAACAAACCACCATAATATTTTAATATGTTGTAGAGCTCCATAATAGGTATC